>JAECUM010093690.1:0-12491 GCA_016617855.1 Megalonaias nervosa | reverse complement strand
ACTGCTTATTGACGTAATAATATAGACGATTTAAACACATGGCCGCTATGTCAAGTCATAATGTATTCTACTCTGCGTGTTGTTACTCCTTAGGATTAGCCCAATAAGATCTGTCTGAAAGTGATTGGTCATATTGAGGCTCTTCTCAAGCTTGAGATTAAACAGCGCTGCTGTTTCTGCAAAAAGTATATTCGGGCTGTTCTTATTGTAGACGGTATCGCGAAGGCGTCAAATACCGTAACCGTGTGCGTGGATATCGCTGGTGTAGATGTTCTTGGTACTCTGGCGGCTGGCCCTATTGCTATCCCCTTGGAAGGCGTGTCACCTGTGTGCGGACTCTTCTCTATGGCAGGACAATTTACCACTCGATGCATCCGAGTAATGGTTCAAAATCGCGATAAAATTTGGGTCCTGGCTGAAGGTAAGCTCAATTCGAACGCAGATTTGGTGTCATGAGTCCCATGTTTTCTCGGGTGAAGATGATTTACGTTCATTTTGGATGAGATGAATAATTATAAGACCCCCAGGAATGCTGCTAGAACGGTGAATATCGCGGTGGTAATCAGCGATGCCGAAAAAGGCGATTATGGCTCAGGGTCGGTCCCAGGGTCACGCCAGTCTTATAAAAAAACTTAGGCCATAGTATAGCCTAAGCTGTGTCATCTGTTCTTCTTCTAGTCTTGACTCAGGCCATTCGAGTCAAGTGCTCCGCCTGTATATAAGCCTCAGATGATCAAATCGACAGCCCTTTTAAGCTGGCCTGTTTCGAACTACTCATATAACCCGTATACATATTCCATAAATTCTTCTGAGGCGCTAAAAAAAAGTTCGCGGAGGAAGACCATAGAAGGAGGAGAGATGAATATACGCATCGTACAAGGTAAGAGCTTTCCGTCCCGTCATATTAGGTGGAGTTCTTATTTCGAACACGCATCATATAAATGTTGAGGGTCCTTGGATACGTCGTCTCAAAGGTGGTTCTGTGGAGTCCTCAACTTTGTCACAATTAAAGGTAGTGCCTTCATCCCTAGAAGACTCTTTTGCCGTGCTGTCTTCTTAAAGTTTATGCTTCACACCACTCGTGATGGCAGACATCTCAAGCATGCCCCTTTCTAATTGGTATGTAGGTTATATCTGCAAAAAGTTCACGCCTAAAAAGACCCAAGACAGTCATTATTTCTGGCACTTGTTCTGCCATGCCGCAATATCTGGGTAACCCCAGACCCTTTCAAAGTTAAGGCCTCTTGAATCTTGCTGGTTCTCAATCGGGATATTTGTGTAGCAGTCTGCGCATCGAGTGTCCAGATCTCTATTAACAGATATTAGACGACATGTCATGTCCTATAATAGTCTTACCTTATCTATGCTTGTTCTTTATAGGAGCCCCGAGTGGCCGAGTGGTCTAAAGCGCTCACCGTTACGGATCACTGCCATCTCACCTCTGTCTGCGTGGGTTCGAGTCTCGGATTCGGCCAATGTGGGTATTTGAGAAAGCTTGCCAGTAGCTTCTCGTGGGTCGGTGATTCTCTCCGGGGTTTTCCCTGGTTCTTCTTCCAACATTTATACTGGCCGCCATGTATAGCCTATCTTGTGCTGAGAAATGGCGTAAAACCCTACAACAACAACAACAACAACAACTTGTCCTGTATAACTTGGCTACCTTTTGGATAAAACATTCCAGACCCAAGCAGCCTCGTATACTTGCTTACTTAGCCGCTTGTGCATAAGCTGCAGGAATAAGCATCGCGTCCGATCTAATTTTAGCTGACTATCTACCTAATTAGTATGCTGCTAACCTTCCTGCTACCATGACTACCAGAGGCCCGCCTACACCTACTCCAAAGACTCTCACCAACTAGTGTTGATATAACCAACTGTGATGCAAAGTGAAGCGAAAGTCCCATACTACTACTACTACTACTACTACGCATGTGAAATTTTTAAAATTCGATAGCTGCAATCAGTAGAATGAAGATCAGTTTCTCGGGACAAGTTTGGTCCTTTTCAAAAGTAGAATTCGAAATAAAATTTTGACATGCGTAGCATAAAGTTAAGAACAACAGTTTCATCCAATAATTTTAAGAACGCAATGCAAATAATTTGGAAATTGTTTGTGCTTTAAATTATATCACACAATCTTATTAAATTCTGAGACAGGTGTAAGTGGCACTCAGCACCATCACTGCCGCTATCTAGCGATTGACAATACAGTTTTGCATAATCGTCAACGAGCTCGGCGACACCTGCATTTCGTAAGAGTCTTAGAAAATAGGTCCACGCACCTGACCCCTTACTTTTTCTTTGTTGTTATGCCTATTAAAGTCAATCAACAATTAATTGTCTTGATTATAATCTGAACTAAGTTCAATTCTGCATTAAAATGTGTTAACACGTGTTTTTGTAAAACCTGAACTTGTCGAAAGATAGTGGATCACTTCCGTTATCAAACTCTTCTGCTTGGGAGGTTAATATTTCATGCACGTCGTAATGCTCGTCCGTTTCGGAGGCAAGTAATTCTTGCATGTAAGTCTCAGTCCCATTATGAATAAATACAAAGTTTTTTAAGTTTCGTAAAAGTGGATTATGGCAAGTCAATACGTCAGTAGCGCAGTATTTAGTCATTTACCCATATTTATATGTTTAAGTGTAAAATTCAAGTGTGAATCTACATCATTTTCACACATATTCACACGGATGCTCGCATCGATAAACTCCAAATCAGCTGACTTAATTATTTCCTAATTGAAATAATTGTAGTCAATAAAAGCTCGATTGTCAGGTGTCATTCTTACCTTTCTTATCAGATTCTCTGAACTGATGTCAGTTATTGGTATTTTTAGGATGCTTTTGAGGGGAAACACTGTAGGGGGAATCTTCTGTTTTTTCAGCATTTTTGGCACACTTTGTCTTCTCGCATTTCTCAGTGATCTGGCGCGCCTTCTTTTTATTTTTGAACTTATACTTCTTTGAGACGCTTCTTTGCTATCAGCCATTTTCTGCGCAAAAAAAGAAGAAATTTTCATGATTTGATGCGATATGAAAGACAAAATGGTTCATTCTCCTTTAGATCAAGATTAGTAGCTTGACCAGAAATGAATCACATACATACAGACATACATGCACGCACGCACACACATATATACATACATACATAATACATTCATACATACAGACATACTTTGTTTGCTAGTAAGTTGTTTACTTAGTTCTTGGTGCACACGATACCTGTAAATCACCATCAGTCCTGCTAATGGAATGTGTCGAACAAATGTAATTTAATCTATTAGAGATCAGCAAATAAAATGAACCTAATTTCCAGCAATCCACGACCTCATTTGGAGGAATCATGCCGCCTGATTGCTTCATCTCCTAACTTTGACTTTGCAACACAAGCTCCGCTGCTTAACAATTAACACATCCATTTATTTGGGAGCAATCTTCCAACTAAATTACTCTGATTTTGTACGTTATGCTATACCATTGAGTAGACGTGATGATCTTGTATGGCGATAGGTCAGTTATTTCGGTGATCTACAACTAAACTGATGTCCGGAGGTCTGCTGCACTCGCTCTTTCGTTGCACCAAATATAATACAAATATAAAATGTGCGAGATGTATTTGAAAAGTTCTGAATAATTTTATAAAAAATAGCTATTTGTTTCTTTAAACTTCTAAATAAATGTAATGCCGATTGAGAGACAAAATAACGTCTTTTAAAATTGTCTACAGCTGCTCGTGCAGCAAGGCAGAAACCTTTAGATATATTCGTGTGGCGTAACACAGGTCAAGGACAGAGACGTAAAACTGTCGGCCAAGAAGAACTGTTCTGCTACTGAATAAAGAACATACTCTAAGATTAGGGAGTTCTGTTGGTACTAATATCAAGGTTGGAAGATATTTCCTCAATCAAGGGCGATAATTTGTCAGGTATTTTTTTCGTATACTGAATAAACATTTGAAACTTGGAAAACATTTGAGCAAGATATGTCCCGCATATTTTTAGCACTAATAAAAAGGAAAGAAGAAAAAGAAAATAAAGAAAAAATAAAGACTAAGGTAAAAATCGCCAAACAGCTTCTGGACAAAAATGAAACGAGTGACCAGGTATGTCGGAATAATTAACACGGGTGATGAAACATGGATTTACGTTTGTGAATCCGACTCGAGAGAAAGCATTAGCGTTTGAATTGGAGAAAACGAGCAGAGCCCCATAAATCGCTTTACTTTGTCAGACTGTCAGGAAAATTTTATACGCATTGTTTTTCGAGTACCTGTGTCTGACTCGGCAGGTGTCACTGGATATTTTTATGCCTCCATTGTAATGCCAAAAGTTGTGAAACACTACCGCGTATCTGTACTTGAGATATCCATCTACTCAACGAAAATGCACCGCGCTCATTCTAAATTAACTTGCAATTACTGGGGAAAAATATCGTGAAAAATTAAAGTTCACATTAATGTGTAATTGAATATTTTTAAGGACCAGTATGCATTGGAGGTGCATTTTGTGAAAGTTTCCTCACACTGAACTTAGTACTTAATGGACAGGACACAGTAATTAAAGCATAAGTATATAAATTTGCATGTAATTTACGTTATTTCCATTCATCATAAAGTAAGAAGTAAATAAAAGGAAAATTCAACAAAACGATTTGGTTAATGATTGTTGTGCAACTTATACAAATAGAAAACACACTGGGAATATTAATATTACACTATCTGAGGAAACAGGTTGTTAAATCGGGCCAATATCATTTTTATATACTAACATGTCCCGAAACATCAGTTTATTCTTAACTATGACGATCTGAAAATCATTAACCATGTAAATAAAAAAGTCCATACAATTTTAATCGTGAAAAGATCATTACTTCAAAGGGCAAATATAAAAATGGAATCTGCTAAACGAAATGTCACGTAAATTACGAAATGAGTCTCTATACATTAATTACATCGTTTTTTTCAATAAAGTATGAAAGTAGTGTTTTTAAAACAATATAATAACTTCAACTTTCTATAAACATTTAAGAACGAAACAAAGGAACAAAATAAAACGTCTTTTGTAGCATCTTGATAGCAAACTATAATGTGAATCAATTAATTAATATCACGTAAATACAACTGCACAAGAATATGCAGATCATTTCTGTTACTTGTTGTATTTAAGAAGCATGAAACGACTGTATACGTTCATCTTTGCCGTCCCATACATTTTAATTATTTTGCGAGCATCAACTTTTTTTTTATGAATTCTCTTTTACTAGGGTTTACTTTGACAGCTTCACTGATGTTTTTCTGTGAGACAGTTTGTCAGTATAAGTTGTCGACTTAATTTACGAAATTTTCTATGATTTATTCCAGAAGATTTCATATCTCTTTCCGCCTTTGACCTTGGCGTTAGGGATACGCTCAACTTATTCTTCAGCCGATATAACTGTTTTCGAAGTGTCCCAGACCTCTTCTTTAACAATAAATTGGTCACCTCTAAACTATTACCTTCCTTTCTGTTGTGAAACTCTTCTGCTAATTCTCTTTTTGGTAGAAGTTGTAATTTTTAATATCAATTTGGTGGTCGATGTTACGCAGGGAAACATCACCCGTGCTCGATACTTCATTAGAGCTCGTAACTTCAGCCACATGAACATCCAGTTCAGGATAGAAAGCGTTGTTAATTGTATTTATATATACAATGGTTGTTAATGGAAGTGTGTTGCATAGTAAGCATTCATATAGGTAGTAGGTACCGTCATATAGGTAGAAGGTACCGTCATATCGGTAGTAGGTGCCGTCATATCGGTAGCAGTTACCGTCAGGAGTGAGATAAAGCGTCACATATGATTGCATTTCTAACTGGGTCGCTACCGATCCATGATATGAAATCTTCCGTGGAAGATGTTAAAAGTTTCGCCCTGTGTATATTTTATTTTATCATAAAAAGTATATAATACACTGTAAATGTATGTTAAGATATTTTAATTTATTAAAACTGTATCATATTATTATCATGTATGAAAGCTGTGTCACGTAAAATACGAAAAAATGGGACACAACAATTAAGGCAAATAAAACATTACAATTTGTGCTTACATATTTTACCAAATCAGTTCTTTCTTCAAGGGCATATATCCACCAAGTTGTATGATTACAAAGCATTTTTTTAAATAAAAAAACCCCAACAAATTAATACACATGTATTCTTTTATTTAATAAATAAACTATTGAATACACAAGAGTTTTTCAGGGAGTGATTAACTTTCAACACAAAAAAAGACAAATCGTATGTGTATTTTGTATTGAAAATGTAAGTCCTCATACAGAATGACATGATATACTATGATAAAAACAGAGTTTCAGTGCAATTGTTTAGTTTTCAAGCCCTTAATTGCTTATACAGTGAGGACAAGGGAATTGAAAGCTAACTTAGAATGATTCGGCCGTCGTGACAGACTCCAAGAAGAAGCAAGCCATCCAAACTTTGCCACATTCTCCACACAGCTCCGATTTTTCTCCAAGCAACTTTTGGCTGAATCCCATTATCAAAGATTCGCTAAGGTCAGAAAATTTTGAAAGCCGCCATGCAGCTGGAAATGCACTTTTCCAGCGTTGAACAATATAATAAAAAGTGAATGCAAAACAGCATTGTTGTAATAATTGGATAACCAGAATGGGAATGTGTATAAAACACGAAGAGTGCTTTGAAGGGATACACCGACAGAACGTTCAACAAAAAGGAACTTTGTTGTACAGCGCATTAATATTTAGAACCTGTTAAATAGCCCTCGTATATCGAACTTGCATGCGCAAGATTGCTGTGTACGTGTCTTATTATAAAACACTATAAATTCCGATTCGCGTAAACTCCTGCCCATGACCTCATTAACCGTCATCAAAATGTCGTTTAAAATAATTAAATGTGTGTTTGGTTTCTTAACGTAGTTTTAACAAGTTTTCAGTCATATCGCTACGATGTCTGCAGTGTGGCAGTTTATATTGATGTCTAGTACTGGGGCATCACGCTGCAGACATGCAGCACAATGTCCCACCCAGTCGCATTATCCTGACATCAGGCCAACCAGTCCTAACACTAACCACTTAATGTAGAGAGCCAAGTGAGGCAACTGCTTGTACCGTTTTTATATGTATTTGGTATGCCTTGGCCTGGGTTCGAACCCGCGACCTCCCGCATCCGAGGCGGACGCTCTAACCACTTAGGCCACCGGAGCGGTCTGAAATAGTTAGGTTGTCCTGCGTCAATTTCATGTCCAACTATGTCAGTACTGTTTGAAAACGTCACTATAATCGAAATTTAGATACATTTGACTTTTTTGCTCATATTCCTTTCATCGTTTGAGGGGGCCGAGCTAAAAATGAAACCATGTCTTGATCATATGGACACTTCATATCAAGGCAACTGAGTTTCCATCCAACCGAAGAACCGACAGTCGGGTGTTGCTATTATAACCCTGGCGGTTATAAATGGTGGTACAATTAATCAGATAATGCCTGCCTGTATACACAGCGAAAAGGCGAAGATAACAGTTTCCTATAAGAGATGTTCCTGCTAACGCAAGCTTTTTTGTAAAGCTGAGAGTTCTCATTATCTTTTTTATGACTGACACTTGCACCTGGAATTTTTGCATTGAGCCGTGGTTTTATTTAGGAGTTATTTTTTATTTTTGGTTTATTTAGTTGAGAGAGAGAGAGAGAGAGAGAGAGAGAGAGAGAGAGAGAGAGAGAGAAAGCGTGTGTGTATTGGTATCACAGTTCTACCTATGCAATATGCAAGCCAGGCAGGATTAACTCATGGGCTAAACGTCTATAGCCCTAGGCCCTCACATTTGTTGGCCCTCCTTTCCATATTACAGTAATGTTTGATGATTTTACCTCGAGTTGAATAAATTTGTTAATTAATTTTAAATAGGTAAATAAATATGTTTGATGACTTCCTAATTAATAATACATACTTAGTCCTAAGCCCCTCAATCACATTAGTCTTAAAGTTCATGCACATATTCTGTAAAATCTCCCAAGAAGTGTTTGATAGAACTGTATACATATATGCAACACTGATGTCCTTTTCAACTGTTTGACATCCTTTCGACAAGGCTAACCTGTTGTTATATATTTCTTTGTGTAGAGGGAATTATTTCATATCAACTCCTGTTCGAATTTCTACTTTTCAGAGGAAGAATACTCATTTTGTTGTCAAATTTTTTTATTTTCTTGAATAAAAGTGTTTTCTTGCAGAAAATAATCGCACTTGTATGCTTTGTATTATAATGTGGCAGTCCTAGAGTCATTTTAGTCTGTGTTGTCTTTGTCATTCCTTCCTTCCTTCCTTAAGATCACGCACATGTACAAATCAGTATTTAGTTCTAGCAATGTAAATCCTGCCGAACAAGTATTATCCTTGCTCAAATCGCGCGTGCATGCTTTACCTACAATCCTGTTTGCTGTCAAGAAGAAAGGATTGTTCATCCCTTCTATTTCGTTGTGCCATGAAATGACGAATTTATTATTTCTACAGGTATGTCGCTTTAAGTTTTATTACAGATTCTTAAATGGACAGTAACATTTTCCTAATTCGTATTCCTGTTTAATATCGTATTTTGTTAAGCTTTATACGACGAAATATATTACTGTGGATAAGTAAGGCAGAACTTTCATGTTATATATATTCCAAATGACTTAAAAATTCTTCTCGATCAATTCTTTGTTAAATGTTTAATGCGTCGTTCAAATGCATCTTAAATTGCAAGGAAAAGTAAAGTTTTGTAAGGCTGTTTGCCCTTTGCTTTCGAGAAGAATGGATTGTTCGCCCTTTCTCTCACTGTGCCGTGAAATTGACAAATTTTTATATTTCTACAGGTCAGTAAAGTCATATAACCATGTGATTTGCTTTCGTCTCCTTCGAACCACTGTTGCATTTTGGAACTCCCGGTGAGGACAAAAGGAAAAAGGAACCGTTATCGACTTTTTCATATTATCTGCATTGGGGCTTGCTAATGTGATGCCACGCCCGAGGGATAAGCCGGTAAATTCAAAGCATACATTATGTCTGCGTCACCACCGGTCACACGTGTTGGAGTCACCTGTAAACATCCGGAATCCCCAGGTCACCGGAGATCTTTCTGCCAGTACAGACGGAGACACTCAATGCCTTTGGCAAAAAAATATTCTCACCGGAATTTTCTGTGATATGTGCATACTTGATACTTCAATACCTGATTCGTAGACATTCTTCATTTAAAACAAAAAAATCAGTCTTCTGGGTTTTTTTTTTTCTTTCTTCTCGGCGCTGGACATGGACATGTTTTGAACTCGGATTGCAATATTTGTGTTTCGTATTCGTTGTTTTGGGAAAACTGGCGAGTTTCCATCGATATTGTTCTTACTATCGCATTTGCTGAAGAGCTTTTTTTTTTCTTCTTTTTCTTCTTTCAACTAGTAGTATATTTCTATTTTTTAAATTCAACTTTACATTTTTTGGACTTGGATTTGATCGAGTATTTGCATTAATATTGCCAACAAATCATTACGTGAACTAATCCATGTGCTTGCATAACATTACGCGTCACAGCTTCAGTGCACGTGGTTACGGTGATCCATTAGAAAAAAGCGAATAAAAAAACGTACAAAAATCGAACACGTTTTGTTTTTATTTGTCGCCGTCATTCACGCTAAATTCGAACCGCTCCGGTGGCCTAGAGGTTTGAGCGTCCGCCTCGACTGAGGGAGGTCGCGGGTTCGAACCCCAGCCGAGTCATACCAAAGACTTATAAAAATGGTACTAACAACTGCCTTGCTAGGCGCTCAGCATTAAGAGGTTAGTGTTAGGACTGGTGTCAGGATAATGTGACTGGGTTGAACATCATACTACACGTCTGCGGCATGATGCCCCAGTGCAAGATGTCACTATAAACTGCCACACTGCAGACATCATAGCGATATGACTGAAAAATTGTTGAAGCTGCGTTAAAAATCCAAACACACACACACATACACACACCCCGCTGAATTCGTCATTTCAGATCATTTAAAAGTATTGGGAGTATTTTAATCATGGATGCTATCTGTTGCGTGTTTCTTTGTGTATGCTGATACGAATAATTCTTAATAAAATTTAGATTATTCTTTGCTGTATATAGTATTATGAACTGCTGTGAGATGCCCTATGCACAGACATATTAGCAACAGCATCAGCGACATCAGCACCAACGGAACAGGAAGATTAGTCATCGAGGTTTAGAATAATCTGAGATAAACCCGTTCCAGGGAGGAAGAAAATTTGTTGCACTTGTTGCCAGTCAAATTGAATTAACATTGTTAGCTTATTGTGGTATTTAAAACGAGTAATGATCAATAGAACCTCTATAGATTCACGATCAACAGGGCACGACGATATATATATATATATATATATATATATATATATATATATATATATATATATGTATGTTCTTATTATCATAATAATTTGATCTTGTGTTGTTAGCATCAACAGAAAATCCGTGTCTTGACGAGACGCTTCATGATTTGATTTTCGTAATGCTGAAAACAAGATGTGATCTGGCAATCAAGATCAAATTACTATGATAATGATGCTTTTGTTATACGCCTATAAATTTTCAGATAATTTAATAAAATCCCTATACTTAACTGAAAACTCCACAGTTACATAACATTTCAACCTTTTCAATACATCTTAATTCCTATACCCAATTTGACCAGGTGATATGCGCATGGACATCACAGCTTTTATGAATGAAGCCATTGTAGGTGAAGCCTAGTTTGAGTTGTTGTTGTTGGTGGTGGTGTGGGGCTTAACGCCATTTTTCAGCACACAATAGGCTATACATGGCGGCCAGTATTAATGGTGGAGGAAGAAACCGGGAAATGCGCGGAAAGAACCACCGACCCACGAGAAGCTACTGGCAAGCTTTCTCACATATCCACATTCGCCGAATCTTAGACTCGGACCCCCGCAGACAGAGGTGAGATGGCAGTGATCCGTAACGGAGAGCGCTTTAGACCACTCGGCCACTCGGGGGCCCCCTCTAGTTTGAGAGTAATGTGATACGAAACAAGTGAATAAAGTCTGTATCGTTTTTCTATTTCTAGGAAATGAAACTAAAATTTTGGCTCTTTGATGAGTACAAAATGTCCATAATTGTTTTATGACACGGTTATTGCACAGTTGTGACATTAGTCTAAGTCTAGAACAGTGAAAATGTCATTTAGCAGCATTATGACTCTTACAATTTGTTATGACGTCATTGATTTAAGTGACGTCACGACGCCGTATTATGACGAATTCTTCCAAATCACTTGTCACAAGTCAGTTAAGAAACACATCTTAGGAATAATGTAATAACTGGTTTATACCACAGGGGCTCGTATCATTGTGTATGATTTAACTATCGGTCAAACATTAAGTATATTATTTTATAGGACCGCTCCGATGGCCTAGTATTTAGAGCGTCCGCCTCGGATGCGGGAGGTCGCGGGTTCGAACCCCGACCGAGTCATACCAAATACTTATAAAAATGATATTAACAGCTTCCTTGCTAGGCGCTCAGCAGTAAGAGGTTAGCGTTAGGCCTGGCCGGCCTGGTGTCAGGATAATGTGACTGGGGTGGATCATGCTATATATTTGCGGCATGATGCCCCCAGTGCTAGACATCACTATAAACTGCCACACTGCAGACATCGTACCGATATGACTGAATTTTTTTTTAAAGATACGTTAAAAATCTAAATCACACACACACACACACACTATTTTATACTAATGTGTGACTGACAGTTAAATTGTAAGCAATGATACGAGCCCCTGTGGTTTATAGTCTCCCGACACCATGCAACAGTCTAGGATCTGCTGTACTATAACTATGCCATAGAAATAATAAATCGCAAGCGGAAATGTACATTTACAAACATCGAAACGAAGTTCGAATGAACTTCGTTGGTAAGGTATACTCGCTCTTTCAGACCACCTCGCGAGATTCAACGCCGAATGTTGAAAACGTGCAACTGGAAGCTGAATGTAACGGAAATGAAAGCTAACTGGAAAATGTAATGTTCAAAAGTGAGCCTCGCGTGCATACGGATATTTGCGTAAATGTAATCATTAAAAGAGCATGCTAGTCCACACTTAATCGTATCTGGGACACGATCATACTGTTAGTAATGGTGTGTTCTGGCTTGTGTATGTCAATAGGTTGACTGGGAGCAGATTTGCACTTTACAAATAACTTGTTACATTGAAGCATTCTTCGGTATGCTTCGGGGCAAGGATATAGGTATGGTGGTGTTGGTTGGATTTGGCAATAAATACAAATAAAAGAACCGCCTCACATATCTTAAATACATGTACATTGCGTGCAAAACCTTAAACTTAAATGATTTACAAAGCGGTTTTTTTTTTTTTTTTTTTTTTTTTTTTTTTTTTTTTTTTTTTTTTTTTTTTTTTTTTTTTTTTTTTTTTTTT
>JAECUM010093689.1:0-60069 GCA_016617855.1 Megalonaias nervosa | reverse complement strand
CAGATAGATAGATAGATAGATAGATAGATAGATAATTGCATTCTTAAATTGAATTAGTTTTTTTTTCTCTCAATAACGGGGTAGTACAGCGTCAGTAAATGATTTTATTCCGAGTCCATGGGCGTTCGAGAGTTTCTTGCAACTATTCCTTATCACCCGAGAATCGTTTAAACAGTGTGTCTGCGGACAAGATAATGAAAGTAAATGCCTGGCATTTGTCCTCTCTCTATTATATACCAAAGACATTTATTTGATTGATTCGCTCTTAACGGTGATCACCGAAGATCTCAGCTGCCTTAGATTTCTTTTGTCGTCGTCACTGTCTTCACTTGCCTCGTTGAATATTTCATTGCCTTCGATTGCTGTTTTACTGTCTTTAAGGGCGTCAACAGTTGAACTCACTCGCAATGGCGACTCAGTTAACGTGAACAAATTAAAGATTCCTTTTACAATATATTATATCGACTTTTCTGGCGTCTTTTTTTATTCCATGCCATGTTTGGTTGCATCTTTTGGTCCTCATCTGTATGATGTATTCAAATTACATATAGGTTTAATATTATAACTGACTGAAACGCACCATTTTGTCCGTTAATTTTATTCCGTCATTAGCCGCAGTCATGAATTCTTTCACAGTACTATATGTACCAAACTGTGTGGTCGCTAATGGCAATATTCCACTACCATTCCATAACAGTGAATCATTTAATGTAGTGCCAGCTTTCATAAATCTGTAGACAGCTTTGCCGTTCTGTTCCTTATTTTTCAATTTGTAGCAAATTGAAATAACGTGTCCTTTCATCTTGCAATTGGTACACGAAGGAAGAGATAAGGATTTCTGATCAACCTTATCAGAGACTTAATTTCTAAAACTTGTGCCAGAATGAGATTTGGAAAGGCTCGTATTCGGCTTAAATACTATTTTACCAGACGACTGTTATATGGAAGACTTACTGACAAAAGAAACTTTATGAGCCAAGGAATACTTACTCTCATCAAGATAAGTCTTTACGTTACTATGGATGCAGTTCTTGAACTCTTCAACTAATCTGAGTTGTCAAAGATTTTCGTAATCTTGATCAACTTTCTTGGCTAAGCACCACCTATCAAATACCTGCTCTTTGTTTGTCCAGTTACTTGTTTATAGTTCCCGATCATTTGCCGATAAGCCTACTAACTCATAACCCTTCAAGGTGCATTCCTTAACCAGATCATAGTCAGCAATTTGCTGTACTGACAGGGAAGCGTAGATGTCTCGAGCAACTTTTTCAAAATGAGGAAAATATTTATCTAGTTCTTTTTCTCTAAAAGGGGGTACAAACCATATGTTCTTAGTAACATCAAAACTTTAATTTGTGTGTAAAGTGGAGGATTGCTTTTCACTTGCCAACTCTAATGCTTTTAATCTAAATTGATTTTTCCTTTCTTCCTTCTCTCTCTCTCTCTCTCTCTCTCTCTCTCTCTCTCTCTCTCTCTCTCTCTCTCTCTCTCTCTCTCTCTCTCTCTCTCTCTCTCTCTCTCTCTCTGCAATTCTCTTTCTTCCCTTCTTTTTGCATTTGCATCTCTCTCCTCTTTCTCCAATTGCATTTGTTTTTCTTCTTTCTGTAACTGCATTTCTCTCTCTCTCTTCTTTCTGTAACTGCATTTTACTCTCTCTCTTTCCTGTTTATCTAATTGCATTTGTTTTTCTTGAAGTTCAAGCTTAACTGGATTTCATTCTAGTATTTTAATTTCAATTCATTAACATGTAAACTAGAGTCAGATGGAGATCCAAAACATTCTTTTCCACTAAATATTGGACCAAAATATTTTTTATTTCTTGCTTCGTTAAGAAGCCTTTATCTCAGAAAGATCATGTTTTTTTGGCAAGCTGAAGCAATTCATCCTTTGTCAAGGAGTCTAACAGTTCCTAGGTTGGATTTGAAATAAAGATCTCCACTTTAGATAACATTGTCAAAGCTTGTTGGTTTCACTAAAGATTTCTAAAGTGTGTAATAATACCTGGAATTTAGAAAGTTACAAAACAAAGTGAATCAAAATTTCAAAAATAAGTTTTTCTGAAATATTTTAGAAATTTATGTCCCGGACTAGCCCCCAATTTCCAGCTACGAGTCTATGCTCTTAAAATAAGTAACAGAAGAGTTTGAAAGGCAACAAGCTTTTGTAAAATTCAGCAATTAATTATTTCTCTAGAATACAAACCGAAACTTAAAAAACCTAAACCTTACGTTATTGCGAATTAAATCAAACATTACACGCACAAGTCCTAATAATTTAAAGTCGTGAATAAAATTCAGTACAACTACAGAATAAATCCAAAAACTGAACACGATGATGTGTCCGTAGTAGCTTGTAGAGTGTTGATTTTTTTTTTTTTTTTTTTTTTTTTTTTTTTTGTTGAATCATAGTATTATAATTCCAGGTTTGAATTCACTATAAATTCCGGTGAATGTCTCTGTCCATGAAATTTATCAGAGCACTTTTGTATTTCCAGAGAAAATAATCACTTGAATTCTATGACTTGAAGAAAGAAAATTTTCGAGCCCAAAAATGAAATACTGGACACAATATAATATACAAAAAAGTGCTAGATCTTAAAGCACGACTGAAAAATCCTCTCAGTTACTAGATTATATAGTTCTCTGCTTGAACTCAGGTCACAATTAGCATTTTCTAAACAAAACTATTACCTAATGGAAAATGACCTCCTAGAATGATCCTCATGCTTACGAAATAAAAACCAGAACCTGGACTATGTAAAATACACTAAGGAAATTCCGAAACCTAGACCTAGATCCAAATAAACATATTTACTTCTATTAATAATAATTCTGATTTTAAACCCATACACAGAGAGAATAACTTAGCTATGTATTGGTTGTTTTTACACAGTATAAATTAAAAGAGTCAATTCAGGTTAAGCAGAAATGAACTCGGTTTTGGACAACGTTAAGTCCAACATACAATGGTACATTACAACTGCATGTAATGAAATGAAAAGGACCTAACTCACAAACAAAGCAAATTAAATATACATAACACATACATATATACATGCATTGGTTTCGCTATGTGAATTTGTTTAAAAAGAGCTTTGAACTTTGAGCTCATCTAATTGTTATTATTAATCAGAAACAGTTTTAATTCCAAAAACAGATGTTAATATTATTGCTTGTTATCATTACATATGTTTCTTTGTTCAAATTTCAGAGTGCCACTATAAAACCTCAATTTTCTATTCGTCAATTTATCCTCCACAAATTATTATTTTGCTCATTGGTGAAGTCTACTGAAGTCTCAATTTGTGTTTTAAAGCGTGATTCGTTGTATGATATCCAGCGGTATCAGGCGTTGGATGGGTCAGAGTAATACGGTTGCCATAGTTACTTAACTCTTCTATTTATCTGTGACATGCCAGAATCAAGCTATAGTAAGACGATTATATGTAGCGGCATTAATAATTGACTGGTGTAAAGAGTGAACTTCTTGTTGAAAGTCGCTTGGCAACACTCATAGCTCATTCGTCGTGGCTGATTATCGCCCAGAATGACACAACATAGCAGATGTACAGCTGTTTAATGGACTTTCATGAAAATTAGAAATCTAAATTTAAGGTTGTTTAACAATAATTAAACATCATATTATATCACAGTATTGATGAGTATATAATATTGTAATGGCTTAGTGCTGATAGCTGTGAAATATGTAATGGCATTGTGGCAATAAGTATATATCATATCATGTCATAGTGTTTATAACTGTGTATCTTGCAATGGCATATTGTTGATAATTATGTATCTTGTAATGTTATAGTGATCATAACTATGTATAACGTAATGCCATTGTGTTAATAACTATGTATCATATAATGCCATAGTGTTGATAACTATGTATCTTATAATTCCATAGTGTTTATAACTATGTATCTTGTAATAACAGTTTATAACTATGTATCTTGTAATGCCATATTGTTCATAACTATGTAGCATGTAATGCCACAGCGTTGACAATTATGCAGCATAATAATTGCGTATCATTTGACAGTGTTGATAATTGAGTGTCATATGTCACAATGTTGATAAATACGTATATGTCATTGTGTTAATAATTATATATCATATAATTCCATATTGTTGATTGTGTATCAGTTACTACCATAGTGTTGATAATTATGTTTCATGTAATGCCAGTGCTGAATATCGCTTGCCAATGATTACTTTGGCTAATGATATCTTTTCTTAATAAACAAATATCACTGTCTGCTCTAACGCTAAAGTGAATATATAATATTGATGACATGTAACACGTAGATGTATATTTTTTCACATCGATTATTCTGGAGGAAAAAATTTCGTTTCTATGTGGTGATTAATGTTCGTCTAATCGAACCTTACTTTATTTCATGTTCCTTGATATTAATGGTGGAGTACAGTATTCCTTGCTTCTGACGTCACCAGGTAACACTTTGCCCTTGAATGTTATGACCTACTAGTTAGCCAGGACAAAATTATTAATATTTCAATGTGCCCATGAATGCTGATATAATGCACATGGTATACGTAAATAAATTAATAATAATGGATTGTAATTTTGTGTTCATCGGGCTTTGTCAGGTGTGAGAATGGAAATGACACTCCAGACATTTATCAAACAGGTTCGAAATAGATTACATTGTGGAAAACCTGTAACAGGTTCGAATTAGACTACACTGTAGACAACCTGTAACAGGTTCGAAATAAATTACACTGTAGACAGCCTATAACCAGATGGCTGTGGATGAAGATAACTTAGATTAATTTTCCAGGTTTCAATCCATACCAAAAGTCAAGATACGTATTCGGATTTAATTCTGATTACTATACACAGAAATGCAGAACAACTTCTTTCCCACTAAATAGAAAAATGTGCAGAGAGATAGAGTTGAGCTTAATAAAAGAATAAAAAGTATCTGTAAATGGTTTTAGGTTTGCCCAAAGAGTATGTGATAAATATTTAATAAGACAAGTAGTAACTATAAAAATATATTACTAGTTCCAACATTACCGCTTTATGATAGTTTTTTTGTTTGATAAAAGCTCCTTACTTTGATGAAAAAAAGACAGTTATCCGATGCAGATGATGGCATAGTACAATTGGTCTTTCAGTCAAGATGGACTGTATGTCCAGAGACGTGTGAGCTTATGTTAAATAACCTGCAACTACAGGCATAATGTAACTGTCATAAAAGTCTGTGATAATTACTGCTTGACCTGCAGTTCGGAGAAGAATGCAAGAATCATGAAAGTCTGTGTTAATTACTGCTTGACCTGCAATTTCAGGAAGAATGTGACAATCATACAAGTCTGTGATAATTAGGTTCTAGTTTCATAGCGAAAGAAACATTCTCAAAATAGAATCTGTAAGTTTGAGCAGTAAATTGATTTGTTTTAAATTTCATTTTTATACTTCACCGCTTTCAGATGACAAAGCTGGCGATAGAGTTTTATTTCGTGTGCTAAGGAGCGATTTATTAATCTCAGACATATAATCTGTAGCAGAAGGCAGTACAGCAAGACGCATGTCTCTGTGGACATTAATCACACGTAGCTGCATCGTTGTTGAATTTCACCAACTCCGTCAGTCCTCAAGCAGACATTTATCATCATGGCCTGTGCATCATCCTACTAGAGATTTCCTTCAGTTACAAATGTTTGCTTGCGGCAAAGACGATGCTTGAAATAAAACTCCTCACTCTTTTGATTCGAGTCGAGACAAATCGCATTAAGCATGCTTTCTAAGTGGCCTTCTCCATCAACTGATCATTTTATCTCTCAAATTAATTTTCACTCTAATCGTTAATTGACAAAATGTTTGTACTGATTTATGACACATCGGACTATCTATCGACAGCTCGTTACAAGCAAGCTTATTAACCTTAGAGGTATTCATCTATTGGAAGCTAGTTTCGTAGAATTTGTCTAGCAAATCATATTTCGGTCGTTGAATCGTCATTAATACTCCAGTAGGGAATGTTTTGAGTTTCGACCAAGTTGGAAAATATCAAACAATATATTTACTTAAAGTCACAAAATCTATAACTTAATAATTTGCATTTTGGCTAAATCTTTGATTTGCATTTTTATTGGTGAATTCGGTTTTTGTGAGAAGTTTTTATGTTAATTGGCGAAAAAAATAATACGTCCTTGTTTTGTGCAGAATTAAAACTAGAAATTTTCTCACCACGCCTCATTATTTATCGATGAACCATTTAATTTGAATCCAAAAGCAAGTGTTCCATCTTCTTCTGTCTCGCTGACTATACAAATTATCTGGCAGGTATAGAGTTCCCCTAATTATAGGATGATAGACTAAAGACAAATTCAAAACGATTTATAACATTTGTTTCTCTCTCTCTTTCTGTGTGTGTGTGTGTGTGTGTGTGTGTGTGTGTGATTTGGATTTTTAACGTAGCTTTAACAATTTTTAAGTCATATCGCTACGATGGCTACAGTGTGGCAGCTTATAATGATATTTAGCAGACATGCAGCATGATGTCCCACCCCGTCACAATATCCTAACACCAGACGGACCACTGGTAACACTAACCTCTTAATGCTGAGCGCCAAGCGAGGCAGATGCTAGTACCATTTTTATAAGTCTTTGGTATGACTCAGACGGGTTTCCGCAATGACTGGTTTGTACTAAATAATCTGAATATCAAAGATATTTTTTTAGAAAGATTCCATCTATTGTGTTAATCGTAAGCATGCATATTTTGTTTTCCTGTCACGAAAGAGTGAGTTGGGATCTTAAAAGAAATTAAAAGCAACAAAAGTACACATATAAATCGTTGTCTTTACTAAAAGGAATGTCAAAGCACACATGCAAATCGTTGTCTTTACTATAAGTGATGACTAAAGCACACATCCAAATCATTGTCGTTACCATAAAAAAGCACACACTGAATTCGTTGTCTTTACTATAAGTAATTTCAAAAGCACAAATACAGATCGTTGCCTTTACTATAAGTAATGCCAAAAACACAGACAAAAATCGTTGCCTTCACTATAAGTAATGCCAAAAACACACATAAAAATCGTTGCCTTCACTATAAGTAATGTCAAAGCATACATCAAAGTCATTTTCTTACTATTAGTAATGTCAGGAATATACACAAAAATCATGGCATTTACTGCAAGTAATGCAAAAGACTTCAAACAAGATACCGCGTGTACACGCATTTTGTTAAAGAAATTATTATTAGCAGTAGGAAAATCGCTATAGATTTCCAGTGCTGTACCAAGTTAAACAATATCAGTTTTTTGATGTTTCTATATGCATACTTATATGGTTTTACTTAATTAGATGTTTCTGTAGGCATACTTATGTGGTTTCACTTAACTGGATGTTCCATTTTGAAATGCTTTAGTTGAAGCAACATTTCTCCGTTTGTTGCTATTCCATTCATTGTTGTGTTCTACGTGTTATCCTGAATTTGATAAACCTGTTTACGAGGAAACATACATACATACATACATACATACATACATACATACATACACACATGCGTACATACGTCCATACATACACATTGAAAATAAAATTGCGAAATTCAATTTTCTTTTGGAATTATGTGAAATACTTATTATGGTCGAAACATATCTAAGACACGAATAGGATGAAAGCAATATTGGTATGCAGACGTAATTTGTTTTAAATGATGGTCTGTCTGACAAGTCGGTTCATGTATGCATATGCCCGCCCAAATGATACGAATTGGAATTTTAAGTGGGGACATTAAGCATCCTGGCGGCATTCTTTGCCCCTGTTGAATTTATTGAATGAATTACACTTTGCTAAGCATTATCTTAGAGTGCTTATTCATCGACGAATGTGCGTTCGTCACTGTTGATAGCTCAATCAACATGTCAACATGGTTAATGGGGGACTCTTTGATATCGTTAATTTTATGCGACCGTCTGCTGCCGTTGACGTTTAAATCGGTGTGAAATTATCTCTGTCGAAAATCATAACAAAAAGAAGAATGCCTTGGTTACATCATTATATTTTCAAACAACAATTACGGCCACACTATGTGCAAATTTACAAGAATCAAGGCCACACGATGTACAAATTTACAACAATTAAGGACACACAATGACCAACAGAACTGATTATTATATCGCTCATCGTTCAGTAACACGGCAAGTATCATACAAACAGCTCGATATGGCACGTACAAAGCAAACCGCACTTAGGACGAAGGGAGTGGTGTACTGATGAGGGCACTGATCAGCTGAGTGGGGTTCATTCTGATTTTTCATAAAACAGTGTCAATATACATGGATACAGTCACATAGACTTACTTCTCCTTTTCTTTAATTTTCCTATTACACATTTAAGTGACAGATATTGAAAAATAATATTTCTTGTTGTATTCGTTGATCGAACATTTAAACTATGTTTTCTAGTTCTGGAATAAGTTCAGATACTATGACTGCTAGCAAGAAAGCCGCTTGTGTTAAGTGATGGATTAATGATTACACCGAGTGTTCGGGCAGTGTTCCAGGTGATCATTTCATCAACGAAAAGAATGTATACCGATATAATCACTAAAAGACATTTCTTCCATACACGTTTTAATTGGTTGTGCACGAGTTCATTTTGGTTTATTTCTTTGCATGTTTCAATATTTAGACATTCATTTAATAATATTTAGACATTCATTTGACATTATGTAGACATAAATTTGACAATATTAAGACATTCCTTTATCATTATTTAGAAATTCGTTTGTCATTATTTAGAAATTCGTTTGACAATATTTAGACATTCATGTCATATTATTTAGACATTCATTTGACATTATGTAGACATGTATTTGACAATATTAAGAAACCCATTTGTCATTATTTAGACCTTTTTTGACAATCAGTTGACAAACATTTATATATTAGTATGTTTTTAAGTTCTGTGAATGAAGCACATTTCAACTTTCTTCCGTGCAACATTCATGGAAAAAAAGCAATGGAGAGTTTAATAACTTTTGCATTTGTTTTTCTCGTTTTATTTGTCAGAACTTACTCATTTTGGTCTAGTCAAGCTATGGTTGGACATTCTTTTATACGTTAAATTAGCCTCCAGGTTTCTAATTTGCTCTTCCATGCTCTGGTCTGTAATCTATATGAAATATTTGTGTATTTACAAGCTCTGATGCGCGTAATAGTCTACCGGTTTAATTAACAACTTATAGTGTTAAAAATCGATTGCAATGTAACACAACTATATATAATTAGTACTCAATGACAAAAATTAACAATCAACTGCAACGACTACACATAATTAGTAATTAATTGCAACATAACATAGTTACATATAATTATTAATCAGTCGCAATATAACACAACTACACATAATTAGTCATTTTTTCCAATACAACACAACTACACATAATTATTAATCAGTTGCAACATAACACAACTACATATAATTAGTATTCAAATGCAACATAAAACAATTAAACAAAATCAGCAATCAACTGAGATACTGAGATATAGTAAGTAGTCAGTTCCAATATAAGACAACAATGCATAATTAGTATCAATTACAATACAATACCACTACACATAAGTAGTAATCAGTTGCATTTTAACACAACTACACTTAATGACTAGTCATCGGCAATATAGTAAAACTACACATTGATTAGTAATCAGTTTAAATATAAGACAACAACACATAATTAGTAATCAATTCCAACATTGCAAAACTACACATAAGTAGGTATGAATAGCAATGTAAACAAACATGTACGCTCATGCAGTAGAGGATTTAGCCTTTTCTTTATTAGATTTGTTTGTGGATGAACTAAACAAGCTGTTTAGTCCATTTGAAAACATAGGTGATAAAGTTAACGATGTGCAGGAGTTCACTGAGTCACAAATGAAACTTTCAAAGGAGTAAACGAATGAACGTTGTATTCGCAATGTCCACAATAAACGTGAGAGACTCAGTAATTGAAATACCATTCTGATCATTTATACAGTTATTTAGGAGAAATATTCTTAACTTTGCTCAAACTGAGTGGTTCAGACTATGACTATTGCTCTCTGTGGTCTATAAATCATACTGAGGCCAAGGGCTATTACATACTATAAATCATACTGAGGCCATGGGCTATTACATACTATAAATCATACTGAGGCCAAGGGCTATTACATATCCATCAGAGCTAATATGCCAAGACGACGAAGTCTTCTTACTTCCACTGGCTAAATGGACTGTCACACAGCAGCTGCTTTGCAATTTTCTCGTTTAAATTTTTGATACAGTGTTAGGCTAGCAATAGAAGGTTAACATGTTCAGATTGACAACCTATAAAGGATTCGAAAAGAAAGCCACAGTAGTAACAATATTACAAGTTGCGAGAGAGGTAGGAAAGAAGATGAGATCATTTGTATATCTTATGGGCTTCCTCCTAAAGTCCAGGTAGTTTACGTGCATCAACAACAGACCCCAATGAGAGACGCAGAACAGTGGGCCATCTCACACGAGGTTGCGTTGAGAATCAACACAAAGACTTACGAAATGAACAATACATATGGAGGAGTAGCTTCAAGGAGACTTTCAGATAGTACAGCTTGTACACAGAAGCATCAGATCAAAACGATGAAATCGGGAGATGGGTATAAAAATGAGTAGGAAGGGACGAAAAGAATTTCAGTTGAGACCACCATGGCAATGTCCCAAAGAGAGGACTTCCCACCCCTCACCAAAGAGAGGCCGAGATGGAGAAGGGGTCTCTTATTAGAACTGGAGAAAAAAGAACCCAAAAACACAAGAAGAATGAAAAACAAACAAAAAAAAAGTGCATGACAAAATATACTAAGATAAAGTACATTGACAGATTCAACAATATATAAACATAATAACGGTCGTTTCATTGAGTGAAATATACTATGATAAATAAAATAAGCTGGAAGATAATATCAGCAAAATTGAAATAAATAGCATTCGAGAAGATAAAAATAACATATATAGAATAAAACAGAATTATAGCAAGTACGACGTAATTGTTGTTCAAGTCACATAATCTTGGCGAAAATTTGAAGTTATATATTGAGCAAAATTTATATGTAATTGTATATGCGAACGAAAGTGAGGAAAAATATATACTCTGGAGTGGCAATAACGGTTAGTAAAAGATTAAGTCACTTACAGTGTCCATGTATAATAACAGATTAAGTCACCCACAGTGTCAATATATAATAACAGATTAAGCCACCTGATGTATGGGCTGTGTTTGTTATTAATCTCAAGTATTTGTTATTGTTGCAACTCTATGGTTCTAAACTAAGTAACAGAATGAAACAATACCAATTTTTTAAAAAACTTAACAAATAATTTAATTCTCTAAGTTATAAACTGAAAATTTAAAAGGGAATTACAGTATTGTGCATTAAATCCAAAATAATCCTAAAATGTTCTATCCAATGTCCAGAAGAATAGTGTTCCAAATGAATTCCATGTTCTGAATATACTTATGTACCAATAGCCTTGATGAATCACCATGGCATTTTCCAAAACTCCATTTGAATTAATTCACAATAATCTCTAAACGTTGCTTTGGTCCAGTCAATTTGCAATTACAATGTTTAATCAAATCAAACGAGTGTTCTCAGATTATATCTAATCACAACATTAAATACAACTACAGACTGATTTTAAGAAAATAACGTAAGAAATACGAACTATTTGTTCGCTTCTCGACCTTGTATGCACCGTACAGCTCTACGTCGCAATATTTTCCGAAATACCTCCCACGTGACATATTTCATAAGATATCCCCACGCCGCCACAGAACCCACCTGACTTAATCGTCCAATAAGAAATTAATCCAAACTTGTAAGCAGGGTCATTATTAAGATCGGTTCTAAATCTAGTCAACAAATTATGTATTACTTCAATGCAATCTCCAGTCGTGGACCAAAAGTAAAGACAAGATATAAGTATACATATTATATAGTTTCTAGCGATTTAGAATCAGAATTTGGACAAAATGCGGTTGCAAGGACAAGATCTGAAGGCAATGAAAATTGTTTTGATTCTCTGTGCTGATCATTCAGTAATATTTTATAAAAAAAAAGAGGGTTTACAAAAGGGTATGGATGCTCTTGGCTTCTTATTTGATAAATGTCGCATGGAGGTAAATACAAACATGACACAAATATTGTATTTTGAAGGGGTAGAGAAAAATACTTGATTGCGAGATATTTGTTAAAATGGTTTGGAACTAGAAATTGTCAATGTGTTTTTTGGCACTGTCTGACCTCGGGTGGGTGCATTGAGGTACTTGGAATTTTGTAGAACTGGGCTATAACTGCTTGTGTTGTTAATTGGAAATATTTTTTAATATCAAGGATAGAAGAATCCTCTCAATTTGGCTCTGGAATTCGGATAAAAAGAACATTTCAATTGGGTTACATTGTAAAAAAAAGGTCGAAATGCTATTTAAAAGTTGGAGCATCCTCATATAATTTGCATGTAGAAACTTGTAGGTTAAGCAGACCACATCCCAACCCATATTGAAAAAAAAATCAATTGTGTCCATTTTGTAATGTATTCCACAATAAATATCAGTGTTTCATTGATTGGGAAAAGCTTCTGCTTCGAATTAAATACAAAGATGACGAAGTTTGGATTTGGGCAAGTATGTACAAATTGACTGAATTATAAATGTTTGCATAGTTATGTTCTCAGAAATATTGAAGCTTTATGTACAGAACATGAGTCTTAATGTCTGTTGTACAGAATGATAAATAATACAGCTACTAAGATATTGTACATTTATATAGAATGTTTAATAATGACGTGTTATTTATTGACATAAATTTCATTGAAAACTCAACCTAAGAATGACTGATGCTATATAAAAAAGTAACAAAAATGTCAAACAATTAATTGACTAAATGCATGTAGCACTTAACGACTTCTCCCTGTTCAACAATGCAGACATAGATCTATAATGCTGTATTAACAGATATAGATTATAATGATGTATTAACAGATATAGATTATAATGATGTATTAACAGATATAGATTATAATGATGTATTAACAAATATAGATTATAATGATGTATTAACAGATATAGATTATAATGATATATTAACAGATATAGATTATAATGATGTATTAACAGATATAGATTATAATGATGTATATGCATTTCGTTCATTTTCTACATCTTAAGCTTTCTTGCCACCATCCAGTCCGATGTATATTTTAGTGTTCATTATGTACTTGCCACACCCAATTGGTTTTATTCAGTGCTCTGTACATTATGTACTTGCCATGGCCACATCATCCAATTCCTGTGTATATTATAATGTTCTTTACGTATATGCGATAGCAACACCATCCAATTCCTGTCTACATTATAATGTTCATTATGTACTTGCCATAGCTGCACCATCCAATTCCTGTGTACATTATAATGTACATTACGTATTTGCCATGACCATTTGGTTCTATTATATCAAAATATTCCTTATGTACTTGCCATGACTAATTGGCTCTATGTATATTATAATGTTCATTACGTACTTGACATGTCCAATTGGTTTGATAAAACAAACTTCACATCTTTAAGACAAGTGAATAATGGTATACTTCACATTTTTAAGACAAGTGAATAATGGTATACTTCACATCTTTAAGACAAGTGAGTAATGGTATACTTCACATCTTTAAGACAAGTGAGTAATGGTATAAGAGTTCGCTAGACACGGCTAGAATAGAGGCAGAAGAACCTCTTAGTCCACGTCAGTCCTAATAGTGAATGTAGTTAAGCTTGATATTACTAATGTGTATACTAATAAATATTACTCATATATTATGCACAATATTATACTTCCCAAATTATTTGTGCAAAATAAAGGAGAAATTAAAATTTTTGTGTAGGATAATTTATCTTCATCAAAGAAAATAAAATATATCACTGTTCACTGTGAATCATCATCGACTGAAATAATCGTATTTTTACTAAAAAGGTCAACCTGTTGAACCATTGACAACTTCCAAGATGAAAAGTCAACATATATTCTTGAAAATACTTCTCTGTGTCACGCCAATATAATATGTTTGCCCATGCGTCAAAAGCAAGATTTGACTTTATGGCTAGATGGTAATTAAAAATGTTTGGTGCTTCATAATGAATGAACGATCATAGATTAAAAGTCAAGTATCACTGTGAACTTTTATAAGTATAGTAAATCACTTTATATTCGAATTCACTTGTACACGAGAAAAACATTGACTTATTTCTGTAAGCTAAAGTATGTGTCAAATGCACCATTACACAAACGAAGGTACATCTGTATATCCTTTATGTGTTGTACATTTTGAATAAATCTTTTGCATTAGTTATAACCCCAGATCACCAAGAAATCATTTTTAATGTTAGGCACTAAAAGGGACATAAGCTATACAGAAAATCAAAATTTCTTATGATGCATTGGCTGACAATAGTTGCAATTAAATTAAGTTACTGAAATTTTCAGTGCAAGTGACTTTTCAGGAACTGTATGAGTGAAATAGTTGTGAAACGTTGCAGCTATTTAATCTGTTACATGTTTTCTGTATCTGTAGCACTGTATAACTGCAAAAATTGGATGCATTTGTTCCAATATGGTTATCTCCAGAGTATAATTTATCGTACAAGCCAACGATCTTAGTGGAGTGTTGTATGACGTCATGGATGGTGAATTAAAGATACAAACGCAAGGACTCACTTGCCATTCTTGAAACGACTGAAGTAATATTGATATGTTTGAGCTGGTGAGCACATATTTATATAAAAAAAAAACAAACGTTATTTACTTTGTAAAGACCAATATTATGACATTTTCGTATTGTTGAAATAATTAAAATTTACAAAAATGAAAACATGTTTAAATATTTGCCCAAAATCTCCAGCGAGGTTGTTAGTGTGGAAGTAGAATGTCACTGGAATGTTTTCTTTGAATGATACCTATAATCTGCTGACAAATGTAACTGGAGGAAGTACATCACTTGTATGCATATACATTAAAATACGAGTTTTGAAGTATCTCACTTGTATGCATAGATATTAAAATATGAGTTTTGAAGTGTATCGTTTGTATGCATAGATATTAAAATATGAGTTTTGAAGTATATCTTTTGTGTGCATAGATATTAAAATATGAGTTTTGAAGTATATCTTTTGTGTGCATAGATATTAAAATATGAGTTTTGAAGTATATCTTTTGTGTGCATAGATATTAAAATATGAGTTTTGAAGTGTATCTTTTGTGTGCATAGATATTAAAATATGAGTTTTGAAGTGTATCGTTTGTATGCATAGATATTAAAATATGAGTTTTGAAGTGTATCGTTTGTATGCATAGATATTAAAATATGAGTTTTGAAGTATATCTTTTGTGTGCATAGATATTAAAATATGAGTTTTGAAGTATATCTTTTGTGTGCATAGATATTAAAATATGAGTTTTGAAGTATATCTTTTGTGTGCATAGATATTAAAATATGAGTTTTGAAGTGTATCTTTTGTGTGCATAGATATTAAAATATGAGTTTTGAAGTATATCTTTTGTGTGCATAGATATTAAAATATGAGTTTTGAAGTATATCTTTTGTGTGCATAGATATTAAAATATGAGTTTTGAAGTGTATCTTTTGTGTGCATAGATATTAAAATATGAGTTTTGAAGTATATCTTTTGTGTGCATAGATATTAAAATATGAGTTTTGAAGTATATCTTTTGTGTGCATAGATATTAAAATATGAGTTTTGAAGTATATCTTTTGTGTGCATAGATATTAAAATATGAGTTTTGAAGTATAAGAATAACAAGCTGATGTCAAGGAACAAATGTACACCACTTCCAGCTACTTTCTCTCTAGTCGACCTCCCGGCCCTGTTTGCAAATTTCTTCCATGACAAAGTACAAACCATCAGAGATAAACTTAACAACACAATTTCAGTTGACTCGTCGTCACCATACAGTTGCGATACAGAATTTCAGCGGCAACCGTTAGCAGCATTTGAACCTGTCTCTATGGATTTAGTACGTACAATCATGATGAAGAGTGCACCAGAGTCATGTGAACTGGATCCGATTCCGACGTCACTGCTGCTGGAGTGCTTGGATCCAATATTGCCTTCACTAACTGATGCTATTAATACCTCTCTCTCATCTGGGGAATTCCCATCATTTTACAAAACTGCCATTGTAAAGCCTCTGCTGAAGAAACCAACACTCGACCATAATGATTTAAAGAACTACCGCCCAGTTTCTAATCTCCCATTCATGTCAAAAATCTTAGAAAAAGTTGTTCTATCCCAACTTGTATCTCATCTGAATTCAAACAGTCTTTTTAGCAATGTACAGTCTGCATATCGCCCTTGCCACAGTACTGAAACTACTCTTCTGAAAGTAGTCAATGACCTTCTCTCTGCTTTGGATGGCGGAAAGATTACAGTCCTCACTCTCCTTGACTTGTCTGCAGCATTTGACACTATAGACCATGATATATTACTTCACCGTCTCCAGCATGTATTTGGCATTCATGATACGGCCTTACTATGGTTCAAGTCCTACTTGGTCAACAGGACACAAATTGTGTCCGCAAATGGAAAACACTCCAGCCCAGTTGATCTATGCTGTGGTGTTCCACAGGGGTCTGTTCTTGGACCTGTTCTCTTCATTCTATACACTCAGCCACTCTCAAGTGTCATAGATCATCATCCAGTGTCTCACCAATTGTATGCTGATGACACCCAAATATACAAATCTAGCCATCCAGCTGAAGTTGAAGCTACCATCCAAGGCGTAGAGAGGTGCATTTCCGATGTGAAATCATGGATGACATGTAACAAGCTGCAGATGAATGATGATAAAACCGAAGCCATCCTGATTACAACACAAAGACTTTCTCATTCACATCCTTTACCTCAGACAATAAATATCAGCAACACCAACATTAAATTCACACAGTCAGTACGAAACCTCGGTGTCACTCTCGACAGTACTCTCTCGTTGCACCAACATGTCATGAACATATGCAAGGCTGCATATCTTGAGCTGAGACGAATCAGCTCCATTCGCAAGCATCTTTCAGTTGATGCCACTAAAACACTTGTGTGTTCCTTAGTACTTTCAAGACTGGACTATTGTAACTCAATTCTGTCTGGTTCGTCTCAATATCTACTTCAGAAACTTCAAAAAGTTCAAAATACAGCTGCTCGAATCATCCTTAGAGTACCACGATCAGAGTACCCTACACTGGCTATCCATACGATTCAGAATTAAACACAAAATTTGTTCTCTGTGCTAGTTTCACTGACGGGCTTCAGTCCAACATACCTATCTGATCTCACCCATGTGTACACACCTGCAAGATGCTTACGCTCCTCTTCTGACACTCGTATTCTCATTATTCCCACTATGAAGATGAAATCATATGGACAACGCTCTTTTGCATACCAGGGCCCAGCAACGTGGAACGAATTGCCCACTGCACTTAGACACAAAGACACAGTGATCTCATTCAAGAACGTTCTTAAAACTCACCTATTTCAACTGCAAGAACAGACTTAAAGACCTAATAATGTATCCTTGCCTTAAATATTTACAGCATATTTTCTGGTTCTACTTTCGTGGTGTTTGTTTTTAATTTTGTAATCATATCATTATATATGTTTTTTAAGTGTTGTCAAATGTTGTAAAGCGCTTAGAGCTTCTAAAGATTAGGCGCTATACAAAGTCCTCATTATTATTTATTATTATTATTATTATTATAACTTTTGTGTGCATAAATATTAAAATACGAGTTTTGAAGTATATCTTTTGTGTGCACATATATTAAGATATAAGTTTTGAGACTGTGCAATTTCCGACAATACAAAACTGGATAGATATTAGTTGCCCTAACATTAGCATGCACATTTTGGCATACACACTTTGGCATACACAATTTAGCATACACATTTTGACATACAAATTTTAGCATGCACATTTTGGCATACACACTTTGGCATACACAATTTAGCATACACATTTTGACATACAAATTTTAGCATGCACATTTTGGCATACACACTTTGGCATACACAATTTAGCATACACATTTTGACATACAAATTTTAGCATGCACATTTTGGCATACACATTTTGGCATACACACTTTGGCATACACACTTTGGCATAAACATTTTGGCATACACATTTTGGCATACACACTTTGGCATACACACTTTGGCATACACAATTTAACATACACATTTTGGCATACACACTTTGGCATACACATTTTAGCATACACATTATGGCATACACATTTATGCATACACTTTTTGGCATCTACATTTTAGCATACACATTTGGGCATACACATTTTGGCATCTACATTTTAGCACACTTTGGCATACACATTTTGGTATACTTACACACTTTGGCATTCATACACATTTGTGATCAAACTATGTGTCATCAGCTCATTTACTCGATTGTCAAAAGATGCTGTAATTTGAAAATAGAGCCAAAGATTTAATATATTCATTACAATTAGAGGCCCTCGACGGCCGAGCTGTAAACGCTATCGCCTTCACAGATTAGAAAACATCTCACCTTCCGTCTGTGTTGGTTCTAGTCTCAGGCATGGCCAGCGTGCATGAGAAACCTTGTTAGCAGCTTCCCGTGGGTGGTTCTTCCATTGATTTTTTTTGTGTTCTTTCTCTGCCAGATGTATAGCATGTCATGAGCTGAAAAAATGGCGTTAAACTCATAACAGCAATAACATCATTACAATAATTCTAATATATGCCATATCGCATATCTATGTGTAATCTTGAACCTTGAATAGTATGCGCACCATGTAACGGATTTATTTACTTTTGTTTATTTGCATGTAGACATTAACTCTGAATGAAAATTATGATAAAACAACAATTAAAACAACAACAACAACAACAACAACAATAAATGTGTTAACGATGTGTTCAGTAAGACCTCTTTTCGTTTTTATGTTGTTCAAGACAGGTCCAGTTCGTTAATTTTTCTACATTTTGAATTAAACCTAATAGGTTAGATACAAGTTTAGATGCATGAAAATATTTTGCTTATAGTCCGCATTGATTTGGGGACAAATGGACAAAACTCCACATTGGTGATGATGAATTTTCCGGACATAGTTGAATTGGAATGAAATAAGTAAAATTTTATGATGGTCTAAAGAGGAAATGCAGAGACGTTTTCCTGTCGAAATAATTGAATAATTTGTCAAGGTGTTGATTATTTCTATCAAATGATCACCGTCAATTTGCATTTATATCAGTATGCCGTGAAAGCTTACGTCTGCGAATTGAGCGGTAAGTTAAGAAATACGATAGAAAACATCTTCAAGGGACATGCATTTTGTAAGATTCGATTCATTCTAATTCATCATCAATAGGATATTATTCGGAAATGCGCGACTTTAACATCATTCCCGTATGAGATAATTAACAAACACTAATGTAACACTCGTATTGCTGAAAATAACACCATTATATTGGTATACTATTTTAATAAATTCCTGCAAGACTTCCCAATATATATTTTTACATGTGATAAAGTGTAATAAATGTCCACGACGAAAGAAACATTTTTAAAAATTATCTTCATTGTCATCAATGTTATATGTTAATTCCACCTATTGAATGGTCTGTCGACATAATTGTTTTGGGTTTTTATAGCCGTTCTGTTTGCTTATATTATAAAAAAAGTATATTTCAGCAGTCCAACAATATGCAGGCACTGTTCCAATGCTAGATTACCATCAAATTTTCTAAATATATATCTTTTAGTGACTTTAATAAGACCGCCACTGATAACGAGCGTGTTGGTGAAGTCACTTTTGCATCTAAAAGATATTTTCGAATTTGTTGAAGTTGACATGAACTGTCCGCCACATTTTCGGAAAAAAATTAATAAAAAGTAACTTTAAATTATCTGTCTTGAAAACGGGAAAATGTGAACCAGCCTGCCCCCAATCTAACTATGCTATGTTTTATCATATGACGTGTATCATACATGACGGGTTTTTATGTGATATAGTATTTTCAATCAGACTTTGACCTGTAAGTGGGTTTAATGTTGAGGATAGATTATAACTGAAGTGGAACAGACGCTAATAGATTAATGCTATTTTAGAGTCCGGATATTTGGGTTCCAGTCGTTTTAGCAGGGATATATTCATCAAATACCGTTCATACGTGATGTAAATCATACAATTCATAATTTGGTTATAGTGCTAATTATGATTTCTACACTAATTGGGTGCATGGTAATGAGGATCAAACATTCATTAAAACATTCCCATTGCCGACAAAATTCACAGATAAAATGTATTTCAAACGAGACCCGTTAGAATGTCAAAAACTACTGTCTTCTATGCAGCTTCACAACATTCCATTTGCGATATGATTTTTCCTAGAGAAGTCCAGCATACTGGTCCTTTCTTGGCCAGGCTGTCTATATGATTTTTCCTTGAGAAGTCGAGCATGTTGGTCCTTTCTTGACCACTCTGTCTATATGATATTTCAATGAGAAGCCCAGCATGCTGGTCCTTTCTTGGCGGGTCTGTCTATATGATTTTTCTAAGACAGGTTAGACTGTAAGTCAATTACCAAGATATTAATTTCAGAACGTAACGGCGTCTAATGGTGAACGAGACTCTATAACATGGAGCACACTGCATTTCTGTCGATGAAACATCGTGCCCAATGTTGTTTTCACTCAGTTATTGCAAGAAGGTCTGAATGGAAAACTACTAATTTTATCGTTGGTTTTAAGTCGATAAACAATACAGTTATTGGCAACAATATTGTTCTAGAACAGGGGCGTTCATGCATGTCGTTGATAAAAAGTAAAAAAGGATTTAATACTGAACCAATGCGAGGCCACTCACCACTACGACCTCTTCTGAAGTTGCATCTTCGTTGATGACATTTGTGTGTGGCTGGAAAGAGGACTGTGTCCAGTTTTTTGCTGCCTCTGGTGTTGAAATTTACTGAGCAGTCTCTGATATGAAACAGTATCAAAGTATTGCAGAATGAAGCCGGATTTAGCGAAAACGCTGAAAACAATTGCTTGAATGAGATGCATATTTCTAATGTAACTGGACAATGAATGACACCATACTCCATAAAGTCCAACAATGGATTTGACAGAAGGATGCGCGAGGTAAAACAACGGATATAAGGAAATTATATCTTTCATAACTGAAACTAATCAGAACATGTTATGCATATCTTTAGTTTTTGATATTTATTCGTGGCTGTAAATTGTAGAGATTATCTATAATTGAATTTGGTGTAGGCGCATAGTGTCTGTTTTAAGATATTAAAGAACGTAAAATTGCATAGGATCGATAGATAGACGCTTACGCATGTGTTGACAGTTACTAGTAATAAAATTATTAATAAATGTGTTGGCAAGATTCGGCCTTTTTCTCATTGGATAAGTCGGCTAGGTGGCATCTGATAAAGAATTAACTTAGTTCACACTGAATGGGGTAAATCATTTGAGTTGGAGATGTGGGATTTCTCACTTAGGTGGATGGGACAATATGGGTGTTTTTCACACTGAATGGGGTAAATCTTTTGAGTTGGAGATGTGGGATTTGTCACTTAGGTGGATGGGACAATATGGGTGTTTTTCACACTGAATGGGGTAAATCATTTGAGTTGGAGATGTGGGATTTGTCACTTAGGTGGATGGGACAATATGGGTGTTTTTCACACTGAATGGGGTAAATCATTTGAGTTGGAGATGTGGCATTTCTCACTTAGGTGGATGGGACAATATGGGTGTTTTTCACACTGAATGGGGTAAATCTTTTGAGTTGGAGATGTGGCATTTCTCACTTAGGTGGATGGGACAATATGGGTGTTTTTCACACTGAATGGGGTAAATCATTTGAGTTGGAGATGTGGGATTTGTCACTTAGGTGGATGGGACAATATGGGTGTTTTTCACACTGAATGGGGTAAATCATTTGAGTTGGAGATGTGGCATTTGTCACTTAGGTGGATGGGACAATATGGGTGTTTTTCACACTGAATGGGGTAAATCATTTGAGTTGGAGATGTGGGATTTCTCACTTAGGTGGATGGGACAATATGGGTGTTTTTCACACTGAATGGGGTAAATCATTTGAGTTGGAGATGTGGGATTTGTCACTTAGGTGGATGGGACAATATGGGTGTTTTACCTTTTCATCTTTAAGATTCTAGGACTGGACAATTTTTTCATTCTTATTTCTTGTGTTCTTGTTGTAACATCAAGTCTTTAGACGTATTTTTTATGTTGCATTTAGATATTATTTGAGAGGAAACGTTTGGATTATTTAGTGGAAATAGAAAGTGCTCAATGGGCGTTAATGTTATTCTGGGACTATTGTGAATTATTCAAAGAGGGTCTGTACAACGCCATTTTGACTGTTGGCGGACCAGTGCATTCGTGGATCTTAAATTTATACTAGCTTTTCATTCATTTGGACATTAATAGAACTTTTGCAGGATTGTTCTGGATTCAATCGATAATACTGTATGTTCTTCTTATAAGTTCATTTTTTAAACTTAGACATTTAAATTATTTGTTAAGTTTTAAACAAAATTGTTGGTTTTGCTTCTTTTTATTATTTTAGACCATAAGAGTCGTAACAGAAAAATTTGGGGCTTGTCTGTGATACGAACCTCAGAAATATTTCAGAGCAATTAAAATTTCTTTATTTGAAATTTAAAGTTATTTATTTCGCTATTCTCTTAGTCCTTGTTCTTTTATTTTTACATAGCGAAGCCAACAAACTTGACCAAATCATAATCAGCACTTGGTTCTACTGACAGTAAAGCATACATTTTATAATCTTTGCCAATAGGTACACTCTGCAATAATACAATCTAGTGCTCACTTGGTCATTTAAAATTTTCAGCTATTTTTTTTTCCACGTTTGCTTAAACAAGCGATCCTCGAAATATTACTTGTCCCTACATATGCATAGGATATAAGGAATAAAAGAAAACTAACAACCTAGGAAAGTTAAATATACAAAGCAAGAGGATACAAACATATTATGCATGGAATGTATATGACAACGGTATCATAAATTATAGAAAATTACGTAACATTTGTTTCGTTTGTTTGAAACTCTGTAGCCGTTGTTTGTATTTTCTGTTAATAGCAATACAATAAAGATACAGAGATTTAATTCAAGCGTACACTCATAATGTTACGGCTCTATCATCCAAATCTAAGTAACAGAAACAAACGTAACCAACATGTTTAATAAACTCAACAAATAATTTATTTCTCTAAGTTATAAAGCGCAAATTTAAGAAGAACTTACAGTATTATGAATTAAATCTAAATAATCCTACATGTCCTTTTGTAAGTTCGAAAGTGTAGTTCCAAATGAATGCCAACAATCTTAAATATGCTGATGTACCAATAGTCGTGGTGTATCACAATGATACAACCCAGAATGTCTTTGAAGAATTCGCAATAATCCAAAACTAGCGTGTTAGTCCAAAATGGCAATGAGCACTTAGTATTTTTAATGATTAGTTTAAACGAATGATTCTTCTCAAATTATATCTAAGCACAACAGTAAATTATTTCACACACCGAACGTAACACATGAATGAATAGTTGTTTACCTCATCACATATACACGAATTTCACTTGACCAAAGCCACAGTAGAATGTCCAAGACATGGGTCATTTTAAACAGAAAAGTCCATAAAATTGTAAACATATTTGTTCTCAGAACATTGTAAATTTTGTAAAAAAAAGTTATACCTTGAACTCAAATCGAAGTAGACATCTTTACAAAAGAATTTATAAAAATCAAAAAAGATAAAAGTCTACCTTCAATCACGGAGAAATGTCAAATTTTAACTAAAACATCATACACATCAGAGGTTACACACACACACACACACACACACACACACACACACACACACACACACATATATATATATATATATATATATATATATATATATATATATATATATACCTCTGCTACATATATATATACCTTCTCATGTGCATGATCTTTAATTAAAATCTGCGTAATGGCTACCTAAGGATACATATATAGACTTTCTGGTTAATCACACGTTTGTTATACGATGGCGACATTCTGACTTTTCACACTCCGTTCTTTTATACGTGACATATTCATCGTCCCTTTAGCATTTGTCGTTGTTTCAGGAATGGATTCTGCGTTTATAAAAACCCGGACCCATTTTCATTTGGTCGGCTCTGTGACACGGAGTCCCGGCTGCTGCTTATCACCACTGTTCTGCTGAATCAAGAACGAATAACAAAGTAAGACTTTTACATTATTTTGTCAGGATAGTGAATGTGATGTGAGGGCACACTGCAGAGCGCAACATTTAGTAAAACAATAGCTTTTCTTCTACGTGCGTAGATGAAAAACTGCAAAATAGGTTATGAGGACTATGTCAAATAATAGACACGGATAACTTGATGTAGAACTAAACATAAATTATAATGAAGAAGAAAATGCAAATGGGGGCTAAACCAAGGATTAACAATTAACTTACCTTCTACTTTCATTGAAAGACCTATGCAGGCAGAAAGGAAGCCACTCGCATGTTTTTATACATTTATTCACAATAATAAATACCTATAACGAATCTTTTTTTTTCTCACATGATCGTTAAAAACGTGTGACTAATGCCTATTCGAATATCCATTCAAATAGTGCTCTCCAAGGTTGCTTCTAAATTTGTCCTGGCATCATTCTAACAACTCAAGGGTATTTCCTCATGTTGCACTCCTAACACTTTCATTTAGTTTTATTGATATAAGGAAAGAGGAATAAAAAATATTTTGTCTATTTATATATTTTGATGCTATGTTTGATACTTAACAGTGAATTCGTGAGGCTCATTATGAGGATTGAGTGTGAAGATCAGCAGATTTTATAATATTGTTCCAATGCGGTACAGCAGCTTTCCTTCACATCACTTGTGCTGCAAGTGGTTATTATAGTTATAAATTTACGGACGGAAAATATTGATAGGTTGGGCTTGGGTATCTCAAATAGCTAAGTATTATAATAACAAATTCCTTATTTTTATGAAAAAAGCAAAGATGAGCAATATTTACTTACTTAATAGTGTGTCGGTAAGAGGTCGTTTCCAATATGTCAAGACGCCTGCTGTTATTTACATATCTCGATACGTCTGGGAATGGAGTTTTACTCTTGATTGTGTTTAATTATTTTCCCTATTGCGGTTTTCTGTAGCATAACGCCTCCTGTCAACTAGGCAGTCACAGTCTGTCAACTAATTTGATAGAATACACAAGTCATATTTCCGTGATGAAAAGCTCTAAAATCAGCTTTGATTTATTGAATCCATTCCATTCAAAAATACTATTCAGTCGGGGAATTTCTTGATTAAATATCAGTTCCGGACCGAACGTTTGTGCACAAACCAAACTGAAAATAAACCATCTTTATACTCTTGAATCAAGAATGATTAACGTAAAAGAGAACTCGGGTTATGTCTTGAATCTCCGAAACATTATATGCAGATATGCACATATACACAGTGAGATATCATCATTTTACTTACTATAAGAAATTTCACATTATTGTAATTCTTAATGTTAAGTTTCAACGTACCTAACACGGTACATTCATTTAGTTGTGTACATTAAAGAAACATTATTACAGACATACTAGAATCAATTCTTCCGAAAGTGAAACCATGCAAAACAAGTTAGTATTTTAATTTTTTTTATTTCTATGTTAAAGACATAGTCACCTGTTAAGTTTATATTTTAATGTTTTAAGTATACAACCAAATATAACATAAATGGAAACAATAATGTACGAACTATATACACAATCTATATTATTGTACTAACCAAATAAACCAACGTGTTGTTGTTAATGATTGTACGGTATGAATGTCATTAAACTGATGATCAACAACTGAAAAAAGAAAAGAAATTAGAAGAGTTCTCTAAGAACGCTTAATACTTGTTTCACCGCTTGTTTATAGAATGGTATCAACAGTTACATTTTCTATCTCGATTTTCATGTTTAGTATTTGATTGTGTGATAGAAAAAGGGGCTCTATATCTGTGCATTACTAGCTTTGAAAAGAATTTAAAAATTATTGCGAAAATTCGAGTAATCATTAATATTGCAATTAGAAGACTAAATCCTGTACCCTTTAAATCTATAGTTGTAATAGAAGACTAAAATCTGTACCCATCAAATGTATCGTTGTAATTAGAAGACTAAATCCTATACCCTTTAAATGTATTGTTGTAATTAAATTTATGAGAAAAAAAAAATAAATAGAAAAGGGACGTCAGTAAACCTCTTTTACAAAAGTCTAAATTTTATCATTCATTTGAAGATGTTTGTTCTAAAGGGATTTATTCAGACCTAGCACACAAAAAGCAGTGTATATTCTCAAAACCTTTATAGGGTTTGCGTTTTTGAAAAACTTGTATAAAGAACAAAAAATGTAGCAAACAACAATATTCGCAAATATTAAATCATACATTTTTTTCCCCAGTAATTCCAAGTTTGAAGACATGTATGAACATTTGCGAAGCTAAATACAAAGGATATTAAAATATATAATAAAACTAAATATTCCTTTTCACATTTGAAAGTACAGCCAATTTCCCAAATCAGTGTGTTCGAGGCATATGGTCATTCGTAGAAGAGCTGAGTCAATCATTGCAAGATCATTTGTATTTCCAAGGCAATATGGGAATTTGTGTTGGATTAAATAATCATCCGATGTAATGCATCAAATATTTTATGTGTATAGATACAGCAAGCCATTGGATGCATAAGCAACTAAATGTGGTGCAAAGGGTGAATGGAAAAATATTTGAAAAAAGACAACATTGGCAATGCCAGGAATTTTATAGATGATATAGAGAGACCTCGAAATTCAGATGTAGAGTAACGTGGAACAACATGTATCTATCCAGTAGAAAACGTTTGGTTATGGCAACGAATTGCTTGTATAAAATAAACGAAGATTTGGACTAAATAATCACGATTTATAACTAACACCCCACTCCCACACCATCCCGAAAATGGTATCATCTTGGAACTATTATGTGCAAACAAATTGCTCAGGGAAAAAAAGATGGTTAAATGACCTTTTGCAAAAGCCATAGAAGACTTCAATTCTAAAAATATTGCTGTTCATGCAGGAAGACATTATTATTTCGAATGCAGACTTGTCGTGCTTATCTATTGTTGCTCAAAAAACACAGAGCAGCTGTGAGGTTGTCAAATCAATTGCGACTGACATCGTCAATGTTTTATACAACTTGCAAATGAATGGCTTATTACTTATTATTCCAGACGTCCAGCCATTTTCAATGTGTGCTACCCATTAATTTTCCAAACATATTATTAAACATTTTCAAGGCTTATGCATGGGAAGACAAGATTGTACAGTGAATTACGATGACCATTACACAATACGTTACGAAAATGTTAATAAGGGAATATGGATCTCAGTATTATTAGAGGTTCTGAATTGTCTCTAACTTTTCAAGTTGTTCAAGAATTTGTAAGCAAACAATCCTTATTCCCACTTTCATAAGCATTAAGTTTAGTGTATCGTAACGACTTAAACTAAGTAACAGAAAGAAACCGAAACCAACAAGTTTTGTAAAATTCAAAAAAATAATTTATTATATAGAATACAAATAGGAAATTTAGGAGGAATTTACAGTATTGTAAATTAAATCCCAAATATTTCTAAAAGTTATATCACAAACCGAAAAGGAAGAATTTTAAGTCTTGAATGTGCAGATGTACCAATAGTCTCGTCGTATCCAAATGATATAATTTACATTTTGGACGAAACCAATAGCTTGGGATTATTGTGAATTCATTCAAAGACATTCTGGATTATGTCATTGTGATATATCAAGACTGTTGGCATATCAGCTCATTCAAGACTATGGTACATCAGCACATTCAATACTGGACTTCATTCGGAACACTTTATGCTTTTGGACTAATGATATAACTTTTAGGATCACTTGGGACTTAATTCACAATACCGTAAGTTCCTTTTAGTTGACACTTTATATTCAAGGGAAATAACTTATTTGTTGAATTTACTAAACGCGTTGGTTTTGTCTTTTCTAAGTTTAAAACCAGAGTCGTAACGAGACCACAGAGTCGTAACAAGAATATAAAGTCGTAACGAGACCATAAAGTCGTAACCAGACCATATAGTCGTAACAAGACCATAGAGTCGTAACATGATCATAGAGTCGTGACAAGATTATAGAGTCGTAACCAGACCACAGAATCGTAACAAGATTATAGAGTCGTAACAAGACCATATAGTCGTAACAAGATTAGAGAATCGTAACAAGATTAGAGAATCGTAACAAGATTATTGATTCGTAACAAGACCATAAAGTGGTAACCAGACCATAGAGTGGTAACAAGACCATAGATTCGTGACAAGACCATAGAGTCGTAACAAGACCATATAATTGTAACAAGACCAAAGAGTCGTAACATGATCATAGAGTCGTAACATGATCATAGAGTCGTAACAAGACCATAGAGTCGTAACATGATCATAGAGTCGTAACCAGACCACAGAATCGTACCTAGATTATAGAGTCGTAACAAGACCATAGAGTCGTAACAAGACCATAGAGTGGTAACAAGACCATAGAGTCGTAACAAGACCATAGAATTGTAACAATACCATAGAGTCGTAACAAGACCATAGAGTCGTAACATGATCATAGAGTCGTAACCAGACCACAGAATCATAACTAGATTATAGAGTCATAACAAGACCATTGATTCGTAACAAGACCATAGAGTCGTAACAAGACCATATAATTGTAACAATACCATAGAGTCGTAACAAGACCATAGAATTGTAACAAGACCATAGAATTGTAACAATACCATAGAAATGTAACAATACCATAGAGTCGTGACAAGACCATACAATTGTAACAATACCATAGAGTCGTAACAATACCATAGAGTCGTAACAAGACCATAGAGTCGTATGTAGATCATTATCTTTCTTTAAAGACAAATCTCGATTATTATCAAAAGAATTTTGAGTTATTATTGTTCGTCACTGGTCGCTCAGGGTAGTTCATAACTAGTTTATAATAGTCTACTTACCAACGTACCCTCTCATGAATTTATTTTTTTTATTTTTCCTGATATTAATAAAATAAATCAAATTTATATTCATATAATTATATACAACCATCCATATCTCTGAAATATCTGAAAGACTTCATTCCACTAAGCTGTTTTTCTTTTGTTATATCTATTTGTCCATTTTATTCCATTATTTTTATGTACTTGCCTCTACCTAAATCGTAGGTTCTGTTCCATCTAATCCCGTACCAAATATATTTTCTGATATATCAAAGCGCAGAGCACTAATTACGTGCAAACGTTTCACAAATGTATGATACTTTCAGAAATATTCAAACACTGCGGCAAATAACTAAATTATGAATGGAATTGTTAATTGACATTGACACTTTTCCCATATTCTGGTATTCTGGTTAATTAATTTCCAAGATGAACGTGCTACCATTGGACGCATGTGCTACCGATTTAAAAGAAATGTGAATGCACTGTAATCTGATCAAAAGCAATCGAAAGAAAGACGTTACTAAATATTTCGTAATATGTGGCCAACTGGCTCTATTGACAGAGATAAATACCTTCTCTGAGAGGTTACGTAACATTTGCCACATTCGATTAATACTTAAGCAGCAAAACTTTAACTTTCATAGTATTTGGTTGGATTCCATGAAATTTTTGTGCCAAGGTTAGCGGTCTGTTATTACCAGAACGCTTCTTCTGTTTGATTCATTTCAAGGTCTGAGTTGCAAATATTTCTACAATATTTTCATTTTTTTCTGATTAATCATCGAAATCCACATGAATTAATGTTATGTACACCTTGCTCAGGTACCAGATAGACTACTCATTATGGGGAGAGGACGACCTAAATTGTGAGAACTTTGTCCAGTTTCATTCCTTTGCTATATTTAAAAGCAATAAAATATGTTTGAACTAAGCTAACATCTCTCAAAGTATATATCATTTTAATCAGTTTCGAGTTTCGGGCTATTTTTCATGTTGTTTTGTCATTTCTATTCTTAAGCTTGGTAATAGATTCCATATACTGTTATGACCTTATTGTTCCACTTAACTTCGGGATCCATATGTAACCAGGGCCCCTTTTACCTGTACCTTTGTAACGATTAGATATGAAGACGTCTGTAGCATACAACGTACTTCCCACTCACTATGAAGCAAAACTAGTAAAAACTTTAGCATATTTTAATTTATTCTGCCATAATTTATTGAAAAAGCGAAAACTTTATCCTTATCTGTAAGTAGCAATTATTAAAATTCAAAAAATAATTTATAAAGGTGATAATTTTATAAGGGAAATCATTTTAAAAAAACCGCAGAGCTTCAATAATAAGAACAGCATCACTATGACGAACACGTTGCTTGTTTCTATGATGTAAGCACTGACTATTTCTGAGACTGGAATAATGGTTCGAATTGTACATTGTATGGTTTGAATTATACAGTGTCAACCATGTTCTGGTATTCGGTATTAGAATACTTCATTACGAAAAGAATTCAATTTCCTTATATCAACAGTGGCTTTTTATCATTGGTATACTTCATTACGAAAAGAATTCAATTTCTTTATATCAACAGTGGCTTTTTATCATTGGTAAATAATAGGTTTAAAGATAACCTGGCTATTCTGTTTTGTTATGTACAGAATATTCTATTGTTGAGTCTTTGTGTAATGGGAACGAAATTCACTTAAAAATACCATTCCACCTAAGTAAGAAAGTATTTTCCTGTTGACTGCTCACTGCTGTTGTAACCTTCAACAGACAAGCCTGTTATTTTGAAAAGGTCGAACAAATTTAATCTTTTCACAGGACATTTTTATTAGTGGACAAATAAATGAAAGGTACCAGCTGTATCAACTTTTCACTATGTTGCTTACAATGAAAACATTATTGGTAATTTATTTTCTTTCTACACAAACTGATAGAATTTACATGACTGTCTTAACACAACCTGTTTTTTAAAGTGAAGTTCAAGGTGTCATATTTTCCAAACTTGCTCTTACAAACTCGATGTACATATCAACATATAGAAACAAACATTATGGGATATTAAGGCATCGATTGATATTATGGGATATCAAAACATCTATTGATAACATGGGATATTAAGGCATCGATTGATATTATGGGATATGAAAGCTGATATTATGGGATATCAAAGCATCGATTGACATAACTCACAGAGTGACACGTCTAAAGAAGCATTGTTTACATAGCGTTTCAGTAAAACCGTTTCAGAAACTTAAAGTCGTATACAACACCAACTGCCTTGAAAATGTCCAATAGTTGCCACTGTGTCATACAATACTTAATACGTAATTGAACCATAAGTATTTGTGACTCATCAATATAGACCGATAAAGATTTCGGGATAATCTGCCAAGTACTGCAATGGATCACACGCTATGTTTTGTTTTTTTTTTTTAAATGTGAAAAGAGCTTCTAAATAATTAAGAAAAGATGAAATATTAGATATTACTTTAATATTCAAGAAATAATACGATGTTTGGCATAAAACATGTCCCGAGAGAACTCCTCTTGTCTGCCAAATGTGATATGGTGTATGGTGCATGAAATTCAGAACTGTTACGTGACTAAAATTCTAAACATAATCACAGCTTTCTCCTCTTTCATTTATCCATACCTACAGGATTATGCATGCATCGCACCGACCTATTGGCTCGAATCTATGAGTATGCACGCATCGCACCGACCTATTGGCTCGAATCTATACGAGTATGCATGCATCGCACCGACCTATTGGCTCGAATCCTATTGTCACTAATCTTGACGAGTATAATAGAATCTATGTTAGGGTTTGGACCAAGACAAGCATGGGCGCCCGCAAGATTTTTTGCGGGAGGGGGGGGGGTCAGGACTTTGTGCAGGGGTATCAGGATTTCGTGTGCTTGTGTCTGTCTCGTTCAAAATGTTTTGTACGGTCTGTTTTCAAAGATGGAGATACCTTAAGTTGCAATATGGAATTTTTTTGTGTTATATATCTGCTGTTGTTGATGTTGTTTGATTTTAGAACAACTCCGTCGGGCACAGCAGAAAACAACAAGGGTTTCTTTTAATAGAAGTAGTTCCTAGTGCGTGGACACCTTGACTGAGACAACCTGTCTGAGACAACCAGACTGAGACAAGAAAATAAACGTTAGTAAAAGAGCTAGATTTCTCTGTCGCATGCGTGTGTATCACACCTATTGCTACACACCTATACAAATATGTATTGATGACAAACTTATAGCCGCGAACCTAAACGAGTATATATGTATAACACCTATCATCACAAACCTATACGATTATTTATGTATAACACCTATTGTCACAAGCCTATTCAAGTATTTATTTATAACACCTGCCGTCACGTACCTATACGAGTATTTAAAAGTATAAAAGTATGTAAGTATAGCACCTACCGTCACAAGCCTATAAAAGTATTCATGTATAACACCTGCTGATATGAGTATTTATGTATTACACAAACCTATACGATTACGTATGTATAACATCTGTAACAGAATTGAAACCGAGTGGGTTTCTTTTCTTAGATTAAATGAACAACACAAACACAATGTGATGGATGATGGAAATTTATAAAATGAATTACTAAGTATATATATGTATAGAAGAATGTGGACAGCTTTAAATACCTAGGCAGCACAATATCCAATGATGGCTCCCTGGACAAAGAGATCACTGCGAGGATCCAAAAGGCCAGCCAAGCACTCGGACGACTTCAAACCAAGGTCTTGCAGCACAAGGATATACACTTGTCAACAAAGTTGAAGGTGTACAATGCAGTTGTCCTGACGTCTCTCTTGTATGGCTGTGAAACGTGGACTGTATACCGAAGGCACATCAGTCGGTTGGAACAATTCCACCAGCGCTCCCTGAGAGCCATCATGAGGATCAAGTGGCATGACCGAATCCCCAACCAGGAAGTCCTTGATAGAGCAAACACAACAAGCATCGAAGCCAAACTGATCCAGGCCCAGCTTCGTTGGACCGGCCATGTCATCCGCATGGATCAAAACAGAATCCCAAAGCAACTGTTCTTTGGCGAGCTAGTCCAAGGCAACCGAAACCAAGGCCGCCCTCACAAGAGGTACAAAGACAACCTCAAGATGCACATCAAATGGGCAGACCTTCAACCGCATCAGCTCGAGCTCGCTGCCTCAGACAGAAGTCACTGGCGAGTCCTGACCAGAAAAGCCAGTTCCACCTTCGAGGCTGACCGCCGCCAGCGTCTTGCTGCAGCCCGTGAGAGACGTCACAAAGCTGCGTCTCAGCCACCCCCAAGTACCGGTGTCCCATGCCCCACCTGCAACCGCCTGTGTTCATCGGAATTTGGACTCCGGAGCCACATACGCGTCCATCGTTGATGAGACTGCACAACATGTCTTCCTCGGCGCCGAGAGACTACCAATAATAATAATAATAATATGTATATAGTACAAATGCACTGAATCTCTCCCACTCCTATCATACGATTGATCCAATCACTCTACACACATTCACGAAATGAAAAGAAAGAAACAAAAATACAAAAATATGATTCATATACCTCTAGCATGAAAAAGTGAGGTTCAAATAACCTCATGGACTGCAAAAATGTTTCCGCTAATATCACGCAATGTAAGCGAGATTCACATAGTCTCACGTATGTAATACATTAAGTTTCAAATAAACAATGAATGCTATGAGAGCGAGATTCACATAATCTCATGTAATGCAATACTGAAAGCGAGATTCACATAATCTCATGTAATGCAAACAATATTGTACTCAATTGAAACCACAATCAATTGAAACAAACATATCACTGTTTAAACTTGAACAGTCATACAATTCACAAACTGTTACACCACACAGTTTCACTGGATCCTTGGATTGGCCCACATTTATCGACCGCTCCCACCTTTCACGGATCCACCACAAGTACTTATACGTACAGACGGCACCCAGCACTCTTGTATTGGTTACGTCTATATTCGTGGTTCCACCACATGTATAATCTTACGTATACATATACGTACGGACAGCACACTGCACTATGGACAGCTACTCTCAAACTTAGACAGCACGCCACTCTGTGGACAGCTACGCCCACCCCTAAACAGCTACCTTCAGCCCTAAACAGCTGCAATAAAACCAAACTGGTTATAATAATGGGTTCTGAATTAAATTGCTAGATACATACTCATAAATTAAACTGTAATAGCAAAGTTCGCAACGTAAAAGGCTTCATTACCCGATATGACATACAAACGAGAATAGGTTTCGTAAATCAAATAAAATATAAATTTAACACTTACCCTTATGGCCGGAGAACATAATGGAGAACGTTCAGTCCCTGACAAAATCCAAATGACCTGTGCCACAGTTTGAAATGAATCAACCTTAAATCCATAGGGGAGTGAATAATAGTCATGGTCAAATACTCATGTATACCATGCCTTTCGTGGCTCTCGTCGCATGTAGTTTCAGAATCGCTCACCTGGAGAAACAATGATTCACCCCGCTGGTGTAGACATTTTGAGCTTATAATAAAATAGTCTTCATTTGTCAGACTGGTGTAGAGAGTTTGAGGTTTTTGTTAAAATGGTCCTCTTTTGTCGGTCTGGTGTAGACAGCTTGATCTTTTCAATAAATGGTCTTCATTTGCCAGACTGGTGTACACAGTTTGAGGTTTTCAATAAAATGGCAATCACATGTCAGACTTTGCATAACACTGCAGACGACGTAAGTGTTCCATTCGCAGCATGAATGGATCTTTAAGAAAATATGTGTGTTGACGTGACGATCAATCTTAGTCCTATTTGCTTTGAGTTTGCGTTATTGCTGTATATTCATTGTACATTATAGACCAAAAGGACAATACTTACATGGAGCTTATTTCTTCAGTAAGATAAACATTTAAACATAAACAGAAAATGCTATATTTAGTTAAGAGTTCTTTGATCTATGTTGGGACGTATTTACATCCATCTCGAATGACAAATGTAGGATATCCTTTGACTTTGTGCTGCTCATACTATCTCACAGGACACGAGTGAAATGTTCTTTGACCATACCATATCGCATGACAAAAGTGAAATGCCCTTTGACTTTGTGCTGCTCTTATCTCACATGACAAAAGTGAAATATTCTTTGACCATACCATATCGCATGACAAATGTGAAATGTCTTTTGACCATACCCATATCGCATCACAAAGTAAAATGTCTTTTGACCATATCATATCGCATGTCAAAAGTGAAATGTCCTTCGACCATACCATCTCACATGACAAATAATTAGTTTTTTATGGAAAAGCAAGGATATGGTATTACTGTGTACTATTTATAAATACTTGCATATGTAGTTTTGTACCATATCGCATGACAAAAGTGAAATGTCCTTTGACCATATCATATTGCATGACAAAAGTGAAATTTCCTTTGACCATATAATATCGCATGTCAAAAGTAAAATGTCTTTTGACCATACCATCTCACATGACAAAAGTGAAATGCCCTATGACCATACGATATCGCATGACAAAAGTGAAATGTCCTTTGACCATACCATCTCACATGACAAAAGTGAAATGTCATTTGACCATACCATATCGCATGACTAAAGTGAAATGCCCTTTGACTTTGTGCTGCTAATACCATCTCACATGACAAAAGTGAAATGTCCTTTGACCATACCATCTCACATGACAAAAGTGAAATGCCCTTTGACTTTGTGCTGCTCTTATCTCACATGACAAAAGTGAAATATTCTTTGACCATACCATATCGCATGACAAATGTGAAATGTCTTTTGACCATACCCATATCGCATCACAAAGTAAAATGACTTTTGACCATATCATATCGCATGTCAAAAGTGAAATGTCCTTCGACCATACCATCTCACATGACAAAAGTGAAATGTCTGTTTACTTGGTGCTGCTCGTACCATCTCAGATGACACGAGTGAAGTGTCCTTTGAACGTACCATATCACATGACAAAAGTGAAATGTCCGTTGACCATACCATATCGCATGACAAAAGTGAAATGTCCTTTGACCATACCATATTGCATGACAAAAGTGAAATGTCCTTTGACCATACCATCTCACATGACAAAAGTGAAATGTCATTTGACCATACCATATCGCATGACTAAAGTGAAATGCCCTTTGACTTTGTGCTGCTAATACCATCTCACATGACAAAAGTGAAATGTCCTTTGACCATACCATCTCACATGACAAAAGTGAAATGCCCTTTGACTTTGTGCTGCTCTTATCTCACATGACAAAAAAGTGAAATATTCTTTGACCATACCATATCGCATGACAAATGTGAAATGTCTTTTGACCATACCCATATCGCATCACAAAGTAAAATGACTTTTGACCATATCATATCGCATGTCAAAAGTGAAATGTCCTTCGACCATACCATCTCACATGACAAAAGTGAAATGTCTGTTTACTTGGTGCTGCTCGTACCATCTCAAATGACACGAGTGAAGTGTCCTTTGAACGTACCATATCACATGACAAAAGTGAAATGTCCGTTGACCATACCATATCGCATGACAAAAGTGAAATGTCCTTTATGTTTGTGCTCCTCGTATAAATTATAGACAAGGAGAATAAGCTGCATAAGATTCATATCTGTAAAAAAAAAGATTTATTTATGATATTGTGCAAAAAATGAATGAGTGAATTCATGCATCCTACAAATAATTAGTTTTTATGGAAAAGCAAGGATATGGTATTACTGTGTACTATTTATAAATACTTGCATATGTAATTTTGCTGTGGTATTTGATTATCGTGCAAACGTGGACCATGAAGGAAACAAAAAAAAAAAAAAAAAAAAAAATAAAATGAAGAAAGAATCCTGAGTTTATGACAAATTCATACCCTAGCTCCATGCGGTGTCGATAACTTCATTCCAGACTGTGATTTTAGGTAACATCATATACAGTAATTCATTGTGTGGTGAGTAGCTTGTGACAATCATTTTTTTTTGGGGGGGGGGAGCGGAGACTGCTTTTCGTTTCTTAAAGTGCCTGTCGCAAATAACAAAGTACGAGTCCTCCAGCGGAGCACAATGATTAATTGAACATTGTTAAAGCCGCCATTTTCCATTTTGTTGTTAAGTAGACTACTTGAAACCAGGAGCATGCAATCTATCTTGTCTTGTCGTATCAACTCGAAAAGAATAATCTGCGGCGTTTTGATACCCATATCAACTCGAAAAGAATAATCTGCGACGTTTTGATACCCATATTTGACATATGATTATACACTAGGAATAAATCTAACGATTTCTAAAATGTCACCAGATTAACATTTAAGACTGTTGACATTAATGATACAGAGGCTTGAGATGGATTACATGATTTATTGATAGGGTATACAGAACGGAGACAAATTTTAAACGAGCACCTGTTGACAATATCAATTTCATATTCATCACAAGACTGACTTCTCGAATTTTAGTTCTCCTCTTCTTGAGAAACTGACCGCAATTATTATCTATACAGTGCTTTTTTAGATGCTCTGCGAGTGTTAAGAAATTGAAAAAATGACGATTTGTCAATGCCAAATTATTCTTTCTGATGTTAAAGATAAAACCGCCGATTCTGATTAGTGGGAAAGAATGTGTTCTTCCTCTTTAAGTATTTTAAACAACAAAAGAAAATCTCTCTTATCTCTCGACAGAATAATTACTTCAAACGGATATTTTGTCTATCTTGAAACTATTTTAAATCGAAGGTAATAGAACATTGAGAGTTCAGGTGTACATGTTAGTATTAATTGTATTGTCTATTCTTCTTACAAATTGCCTCATAGCTATACCTTCCTTCAATAATGCTCCAGTGATTGAGGAATCGCTAAAACTGACATAATCACGCCCACATGGCCAGATCGTAAATAGCCATGCCTATGTAATAAGATAACTTCTAACTAAATTTGAAGTTTTTCTTTTGAAAATTGTAAAACGTTATTAAAGGTATATTTTCGGTTAATAGTGAAAATTCCACTCAGTTTAGATGAAACATAATGAAGTCATTAAACATTAAATTTATGCATGACCCGCCTTGCACTCTGTACAGGTGTCTAATTATTAGATCATCAAGCAGTCTCTGATACGTGCTGTCAACGTGTCCGATTATTAGGACAACATAAGCCTTTTACACATGTTGTCCATTTGTCTAATTATTACAGCAGCAGACAACTTGTTTCATGTGCTGTCCAGGTGGTGTCTAATTACTGGAACAGCAGAGGGACCTAGCACAACATGTGCCACTATGCGGCGGATGGTGTGTTGCCACGCAGAGGACTTGCTAGAAATTTGGAGGAACCCCCCCCCCCCCAATGATCGGCTTAAAGTTGATGGTAAGTAGAGTCAAGGGATTCGCCCAATGATCGGCTTAAAGCTGATGGTAAGTAGAGTAAAGGGATTTGCCCAGTCAGAACAACGAGCTTATGCTGTATATGTTAGCTTTTCATAGCTACAACAGGGGACTAAAGCTTATCACATCTACAACAGGGGACTAAAGCTTATCATAGCTGCAACAGGGGACTAAAACTTATCATTGCTACAACAGGGGACTAAAACTTATCACAGCTACAGCAGGGGACTAAAGCTTATCACAGCTGCAACAGGGGACTAAAGCTTATCATTGCTACAACAGGGGACTAAAGCTTATCACAGTTACAACAGGGGACTAAAGCTTATCACAGCTACAACAGGGGACTAAAGCTTATCATAGCTACAACAGGGAACTAAAGCTTTTCATAGCTATAACCGGGGACGAAAGCTTTTCATAGCTACAACAGGGGACGAAAGCTTTTCATAGCTACAACAGGGGACGAAAGCTTTTCATAGCTACAAGAGGGGACAATATTTTATATAAAAAAGTGAGAAAAAAGTGCTATGTACAATTTCCTAGTACAGGTATAAGCTAAATCAAGGCGAGATTGAAATAAAATAGTCACAGCAAATTACTTCTGCTATGAGAGATTAGAAGAGATGCGGACGAAAAATCATGAAAATAAATGGAAAGTTATACTGTCCTTAATACAGTTGAAAGCTGCATTATTATCATTACTCTTCTCTCTAATATCATCTAAGGTGGGGCAGTTTGTCGTTAAACCCTCTTATAGTTATTACCCCTTTAGAAATCACACCAATTGAATTTTAAGAAAGCTATGCAATTTTCGATGCCAGAAGTAAACAATTTCATATATGCCCGAGAGAACAACTGCGACAAAGGGAACGTGAAACATCTTGTGTATAAATGTGCGTGGCCATTTTTCCGCTACTGTTTGGCATTTTGCCAAGATTGTTTCTGCTAAACAAACACGTGATTTTTTTTTTTTTTTTTTTTTATCCAGCATTCTATGGTTAACGAGAATATTAAATTCACGATGAAGGTAGTTGTGACTATAAAGTCAAATAAACATGGGAATTATTTTATTTTAAGGATCACTATAGAATACAAAAATAACCGATTGGCTGAGAGCCTTTCTAACATGAATTACCTTCATCTGAGAGGAGGATGCCGAAAACATCGGCCTATGCCTACCGGCGCATCTCTGATTTGACTCTTTTGACGAGACTATACAGTGAATCATTGGTGTGTGAAGTCACAGCTTTATTCATTTTCATAAAATAGGAGCACACTGCGTTCCAGCTAATGTGGTATGCCTGTCTCTCTACCTCTGTCTTCCTGCTTGCTTCTCAAAAAGTATTGGGGCAGATTGCATGCACGTTTGCATGGGTAACAACACCCAAAATACACTTTTCATTTTCAGTGACACGCAACATGTATTTTTATTAAATTGCATAGTTTTAAAATTAAAATTTTGGATATTTGTCAATCAATTCATACATTAGTTTCTGCCTGGTTGATTTAAATAAAGTTTAATCCATAATCACGTAGAATAAAAAAGTAATTACTAAATGCAAACAGTTTAGTTTAAATATCAGAATCATACTTTTCTCATAAACTCTCAATTATCCCCATGCATGTTTATATTCTGAACCTAAGACAAGAATTTTGGATGCGTATCTGTCTCTGTTTTCAAGTTGCCTAATATATAAAAACGTATGGTAGAAATGACCTTGTGCAGGGTTTACCTGTTTTTGCCGCATTGTCATATAACGAAATTAGCTTATTTAGACCCCTGAATAGTTTAGTGGTACCTTGAAGAAATGACAAAAGGTTGTCAGCACTGAGCTATTTGACGAATCCAGTACGTCCATTGTGTATCGATAAAGCCACTGATGCAAAAGTAAAGTATTTATTTCTGACGTCATAGTGTTTAAATTCCACCCTGGATCAGAATTTTGATCCCCAAGGTGCGGAATTTCCTATCCTACGCGGAAGTGCAATGAAGGATTCTTTTTGCACATTTCGGAACGAAAATTGGCGTATTGTGAATACTGATGTAAATTATAAACATCAAAACATCCAACACTGGTGTTCTCTCACATCCTGTACTGGTGTTCCACACTGGAAAATAAAACTGAACATGTATAGGATTGTGAGAAAAATCAAGCAGCAGACAACATGGCCGACTTTAAATTTAATTCCAAAGAAATAAAATTAAATAACTATTTTTAAAATTCAATAAGATGTGAAAAGTTTTTATTTTAAAGCAATGCAAGAATATTCTAAATTTTACAAAGATATCAAATGATCAAACGTTAATACCCTAAGGAACAAATATAGAAAATATTAAATGTAATGAAAGGTATCTCATGGTAACTGATAGCTGACGTAAATTAAATCAAGCGCTCAGATAAGTAAACATACGCTATGTCTGAATAACAAAACAATCTTACAGCATTCATATTATAATGAGTAAAGACTTCGCATGATCCTAACTTCATTCCTAAGCGGCCACTCAGGTGCTATATTATCGCTGAGTAAAGCAAGCGATTTCTGCGGTGAATATCGTTCTAAAATTCATTCATCCCAATCATTGTTCTATTCAATAACCAATTTTTATTCAACGAGAACTTTAAATTATAAACTAGCCGACAATAGAGAGGCTTTTTGTTTTAAACATAATGATGTAGCAACGCAGTCTTTGTTTTGTTGGGCATATTAAGTGAAATTCTCATTTCTACAGAAAAACAAGTTTTAATGATAAGTCGAATTTACCAGAACAATTAATCAACAGCAATCAAATTAGCTTCCTTATCGTCTGATACATCAGTAAACCCATTCATTTTAATTTGTGAGGTTGTCAACGCCAAGAAATAGTTGGCATAATTTTAAGGAAGCAATGGAATAAACACTTTGCGTTATATCGGCTTATTCAGCAGAAAATAGACTTTGTGTTAGATGGGCCTGTTCAGTAGAATATATACTTTGTGTTAGATTGGGCCTATTCAACGGAATAAAGTCTTTGCGTTAGATTTGGCCTATTCAGTGAAATAAAGACCTTATTTTAGATTTGTCTATTCAACAGAAAATAGTTTTTGCTTTACATTTGGCCTATTCAACGGAAGGAAGAGTTTACGTTAGATTTGGCCTATTCTAGGATTCATCGTAATGGCACCGTATATAAATTATTTAGAACTTCGATTTGATGAAGTTACTACCTTAACGTTGTTTCACTCACCTTAGAAGGTTGAGACAGATATAGCCCCTAGTGAAACTCCACATTTCTACTTCATTGGTTATTGTACTACAGTGTCATCAGCTTGATTATAATCAAAGTCACCAGATATCAGCAAATGGCAGTGCCTCTTTGTTTGGACTGGCCTGGAGCAAATAGACGTTTACCTAATCCCCCTTATTAACCTTGTTAGTTCGGACGTATGGAATTGCTGTACCTGTCATAGCGTGCAATGCTAATTTCTCACAGATATTTTGATACATGTGTTTTAATTGGGTATGTCGCTGGTTTAAATGTGCCTCAGTGCCATATTACGACATGTCGAGGTCAGACTAGGATCTCCTGCCTCAGTGCCATATTACGACATGTCGAGGTCAGACTGGGATCTCCTGCCTCAGTGCCATATTACGACATGTCGAGGTCAGACTAGGATCTTCTGTAAACAAGTCTTGCTAAAAAAGGAAACATACAAAAACTGTTAAAGAGTCGTACTGATGTATTAAGTGTTGGCCAAGAAGACAGAAAACAACGTTTTCGTCACGAATGAATGGTTACGGAATATTGAAAGTTTGGAGACTGTGGAAATGTGTGAAATTTTAAGAGTTCTCAGTGATCTTAATAGTCTTAATTTGTCTATCTCTTCAGTGATTCAGTTACCAGTATCGAAACTCTCTTGTTTCCAGTGTCGGAACTATCTGGTTACCAGCATCGGATCTCTTTGATTACCAGAACCTAACGTCTGATTAACAGGAGAGAATACTAAATAGTTGGGATGGTATGTGTTGTTAAAAAACCTAAACAGTTTTGTTTTCATTCAACTTGGTCAGTAATGAACTGATGTGAAGAACGCAAATTTAGCTTCATCTGACCCCAACAAATTTATTTAAAATGTACCGCTCTGAATACCTTCATGTATTTCTATCACTGCTACATTGGTTGCAATATTGAATGTCGAGTACATCAAACGTTTGCTTGTTTTAGTGGAAGACCTTTTGAGCGTAATTTTACCACATCAAGCATGACAGGCATAGAGAGATAAAATAGTTTCACGGCATCAAGTAGGACACACAAAGTGAAATAAAGTAGTTTTACGGCATCAAGTAGGACAGATAAAATAGTTTTACGGCATCAAGTAGGACGTACAAAGAGAGACAAAGTAGTTTTACCATACCAAATATGACAAGCATATTAGTTATTTATTTACCAGTTTACATCACAAATTCCAATGCTTTCACTATGATATCATTCACTTTCTGTTGTTAAATGCTCCTATTTATTAGTTTGATTGTATAGCTCACAAAATAAAAGACAATTTACGGTAACAGCGATAAAGAAATAAACCGTATACTAAATCGAATACAAACTGATCATAATGTATCAATTGTTTGTATTAATGTATCCATTATATGTACCAATGTATCCATTTTATTTTATGCACTTGTTTATCAATCCTCTTATGTATCAGTTATACGAGAAGGAAGATAGACCAGACAAGAATTTGTACACCTTCTTCAAATTAGTGCCTATTAACGGTTGGAAGAGTTGAAAGTGTGAAAAAGAAGAAACTTTTGTTCAGGTTTTCTAAATAAAACTCATTCTTGATATGAGGTAATTATCAATGAATTTATCTGAAACAAATAAGAAACAATTGTCAAGACTACTGCTCATATTTTGATATGCTCCATATCTTGACAAGGAGTCCTAATCGTTGATGATATCTCAAGGAAGGAAAATTACCTAAATTGTTGTTCGACTACTTTTTACTACAGAGACTAATTATTTGAAGTATCATAATTTTCTGTAAAAAATTTAAGAGACAATAGTGATATTAATAAGGCTACATGTTCTTAAGTTTCTAATTGATTCTGTTCCATACAAATTTTATCGAGCTATTGAATTTGCACTAGGTTAAAGAAGTGTGCACAGTTTATATGCATCTAATTTGTTTATGGCATTGCGAGTTCTTGGATATTTGATGATATTTTATATCTTTTATAAGTTATTGTTATTATATTTTGTCTTGATCAGAAAAACAATTAATGGACTACGAGAAGTTTCTGGAGGCATATACAGTCGTAGAAATCGTATGTTGATATGTTTATTGCGGGTTTAAATTTAATATAGTTATCGTCAAGGTATTTAGATCTACCTCAGAGAAGAGCCAAAAACATACCAGACAAGCTGAGATAGCTGTCCTACAATCAAATAAACCAGAACGGAGTAACTCCCTTACCATGTTTAAAAATATCAACCCTGGAGGTCACAAGAATACCAAATTTGTACGCTATTCTCATACAAATTTGTACGCTATTCGTACAGTCTCATACAATGTAGAATACAAACAACATTTCTAGACATAGCTCGCTATATTTTTGGAGGCATCACGTAGAAGAGTAAGAATGCTATATGAGTAGTGATTCTTTACACACACTACACTAGTTTCTTCATTTCTCCTAGCTCATTTCGGCAAGAGTTACACAATGCATTTTATTTATCTACTTATCTGATTTATAAAGAACTAGACATTGGCCTGCCTCAATATGCCTAACTTCATCATGCGCAATAAACTAAAAAGATATTGGATTACTCTATTGGGGCGCTCTATAGATATCATGAATTTCTGAGAGAGTGGCGGGTGTAAGGTGAAATTATTTACATTTGCAATATGAACAGTCGAGAGAATCTTGTTATTACTCTATGTTACTTTCATGTACTGTGGCTGAAATTTCTTTGGATATTGTACTTGTGGAAACTGTACCTGATCTAAGCACACCGCTAACTAAAATGATTGCTCCCTCGTGCTACAAAATCAGCCTGAATTAGTCTAAAGTACACTATCTGTAGCAGTTATTAAAATAGGGACAATACATACCAGCTCTGAAAGTGTACTGAATGAATTACCAAATATATCAAATGTAAACAAAGTTATTGGCTCTTTTTTTACAATTGATCTCTGAAGTACAGGAAGTGAAAATGACCAGCTTGCAGTTTTTTGAAAGGAGCACATCTGAAGTAAGATAAAGCTGTATACTCTACAGACCATATTACGTACCAACTCAATCATGCACCAAAATAAAGGAAATTAAAAGTTCTTTGAATAGTACCTAAGATATGCAAGGTCCTTATTTTAAACAGCCAGTGCATCCAGTGAGGAAAAGCAGGGAAATACGTTTTCTATAAAAATCTAACCCTATGCAAATGCATTTTTATCATCACGTTTCACACACGTGAATCAGTTTTAACTGCAGTCACAGAAACATGAACCTGACTGATACTAGTATTATGTACTTAGTAAACATGAACCTAATTGATACTTGTATCATGTACTTAGTAAACATGAACCTACTTGATACTAGTATCATGTACTTAGTAAACATGAACCTACTTGATACTAGTATCATGTACTTAGTAAACATGAACCTACTTGATACTAGTATCATGTACTTAGTAAACATTAACCTAATTGATACTAGTATCATGCACTTAGTAAACATTAACCTAATTGATACTAGTATCATGTACTTAGTAAACATTAACCTAATTGATACTAGTATCATGTACTTAGTAAACATGAACCTACTTGATACTAGTATCATGTACTTAGTAAACATGAACCTAATTGATACTAGTATCATGTACTTAGTAGTAGAAGCCTCATTAAAATATAAGTCAAGTACAAACACTTATATTCACTATCTCCCTGACTGTTTTTATCTAAATAAGTATTTGTGACACTATTCGTGACTGATATTCATTCTTCTCGTGTAAGGGTTACAAAGATAACAATAGTTTACCCTGGTCGATGTGACATTTTGAGTACGAAATGAAAATTACTGCAATTCCATTTGCCTACACAATGGTTTTAATACATTTCGTTACTGGGCTATCAGAATATTTGATCATCCACTTGGCTAACGTGCATGCCTCGCCTTCTGGCTGAGAAGGTTTATTTCCAGATCCAGACAGATGGCACAGAACATAGTCATCAAGCATCAATAGGCACAGTTAAAGACACCATCTTTGAAAACACGCGCAAGTACCCCAGGGGATAAAACAGCAAATGAAGAAATTTCTGGTTAGTTTGATACGATCTGACCCCAATTGTTCATGGCATATGCCAAGTCAAAATCGGCGAAGCTGGTTTATCTTGTTAATTAATCCAAAGGAGTTTGCCGCGTTAAAGCATGAGAACCACTACACTGAAACATTTACAATGGTGAGGTGATATTACTTGGCTACGAAATACACTACTTACAGATGCGAATTATCATTTAATAATAGAATACAGAAGAAATTTTGTCGCTTATGTTAACAATGGGAATCAGAATTTTCATTCTTCATGAAACAAACTGTTCTGTCAACTCGGAGAGGTATAAATGTTTAATTAAACATTTGCAAAGCAACACGAACATGTAATAAAACCTCGATTAATATATATTTTCCAAAAGAATATCCGGTATTCAGAATTATTATATAAAGGGTATTCCTAATATATTTTAGGGTAATTGCATTCAGGGTACACCTAATATAATTTAGGATAATTTTATTCAGAGTTATTTTATAAAGGTATATCTAATATACTTTAGGATAATTGTATTCAGAGTGATTTTATAAAAGTATATCTAATATATTTTAGGATAATTGTATTCAGAATGATTTTATAAAGGTATATCTAATATATTTTAGGATAATTGTATTCAGAATGATTTTATAAAGGTATATCTAATATAGTTTAGGATAATTGTATTCAGAGTGATTTTATAAAGGTATATCTAATATATTTTAGGATAATTGTATTCAGAATGATTTTATAAAGGTATATCTAATATACTTTAGGATAATTGTATTCAGAATGATTTTATACAGATATGTCTAATATACTTTAGGATAATTGCATTCAGAGTGATTTTATAATGGGTACAAATAATATCCTTTAGGGTAATTATACTCTCTCTCTAGGCATTGTATTATGAATAATTTGCTTGCTACGTGATAAGAATAAAGGACGTCTAAGTTAAGCACACATGCAGTAATAGCGTGACAATATTTTCCTTCTAAAGGGTCTCGTAGCGCTTCTGAAAATAAATGTGTATACCATGAGATTTGTCACCACTGTTAGCCACAGAGTTGTATCTCCTTTTAAAGTACTAAGATAACGTAAACTTATCATTCTTGGTGTTTATTCCACAAACCCTTATGATTCACAGTTTAGACGGTAAATGCTACACGACATATGATATGAAACCACCAATGAGATTGGTTGTAATCATAAATTCTGATGATAGCCCATAACCGTAAGCTGGCGTTAAACAATACATTAGTGTCCTCATAAAGATCAAAGCTGTGAACATATTTTGAAAAATATATCCTTCGGGATACATAAAGATGAGCAAAGCCAATGGAGATGCTTATTAACTGACACTCATAAAATCGTGCAAATGTTTTCATATATATATATATATATATATATATATATATATATATATATATATATATATATATATATATATATATATATCAGCCAGAACAATGTTCAGTAAATAAATACACCTAGAGCAGAATTCGGAAACTTATTGCTCTGTGTTAGGTTTTTATTTTTCGTGTTGCATATAAGCAGTTCTTCTAACCGTTTTCTATTGTTTCAACAATGGCATTTTGATCACTGAGTGAAAAATATTTGCTCGAAGAGTATTAAAAAGGGCTTAAATAAATGGGTCATTTTTAGAACATTGTAACTTTGTTTTAACTTACGTTGCAAATTTTTAGGCGAGAAACAACTAGTTACATACTTTGGGTGCTTTAAATATGCTGCCTTTTTTGGCTTCTATTGAAATTTGCTCGAATGCCTCATGAACAATGTATACAAGATTATAGTACAATATATTGTAAGTAAAAGTCCTTAAAACACAATTGTAAATGATAATTCAGTAAATATGGGTATTACAGGTTGGTTTGATTGTGGCCAGAATATGCATGATGATTCGATTAGTGATTGACAAACATAAAGCCAATACGAATTTACCAAACTGTACAATTTACGGCACTCTGAAGACTTGGAGAAATAAGAATACATCGAAATTAGCCTCTTTGATCAAACTGACAATTCGTCTGTTAGAACATTCCTAGTTTCTTGAGCATTAATTTCTCTTTAGGTTGAAAATGCGATTCACCTTGCCAAGAAATTAACGTGAAAATGATCAAAATTATAATTCAACATGTTCTCCTTTACATACAAGACACAATATGTAATACAGTTTGATGGCCTTGGCTATTGTCTAGCTATGCAATAAAGTTTGATGGCTATTGACTAGCTATGCAATAAAGTTTGATGGCTATTGACTAGCTATGCAATAAAGTTTGAAGGATATTGACTAGCTATGCAATAAAATTTGATGGCTATTGACTATCTATTATGCTGAGGCGACATAAAATGATTTTCATCTATTTAAGCAGACATGCACACAGATAATATACATTTATAATAATCAATACAGATCCAATACATTACAATGTCAAAAGAGTAATTGCAGCTTAATCCACAAACAATAATAAATGCAGCATTGTAGATGTAAATATTTTTACACATCTACATGTATGATACATCTCAAAATGCATGTCTATGAATGATAGGAAATGGGACACTTTAGCCTGCAAAAAGTTCATAAAACATATTAATAATTATATTAGAAAATGAGATCGCTAAAAATTTTACTTTTAAAATAAATAAATAAATAAAATAACTATGATGAAGGAGCAGTATGATACATCATCCCCCGAACACACAGTCAGTAAACTTTGATAAGCATATAATATATAGCTACTGGCCTCTAATGACAAGGTCGTACAGAGTACTTAGACTGAGACCTTGAGCATGTTCCAATGAGCCTGCTGAAGTCTTTAAAATCAGAGATTATTCTTAATTCGTTTGGCAGATTGTTGCAGACTCTGGGGCCTCAGCTTTAACGAAATCTTATTCTATCTTGTCCATACCATTCGTATTGTGACCGCATTGTATTGTATGGAATTATGATAGTATTGTTTTAGCGTAATAGTATTATTTAAGCAATTATCTGTCGCCTTGTGAAGTATCTGATTTACTTCAGTTGCTAGATATCTTATATATGTCACCTGCCAGATATCTTATCCTGTTAATATGCAAAGAAGAAAGATATTAAAATCATCAAAAATAATTTTTAGTGCACTGTTGTATAATTGTTTCCTTGTTTAAAATTGGTTTTCTTGACAATTGTCGATAAAGAGATCACCAACAAAAATTGACTCAATGATGCATTTGTTGATCATTAACTTAATATAAGTGGATAAATAACGCTTGTGATGTTCTAAAGTTTAATTATCTTACTTCTTTCTGACAGATGATAGATATGTTGTTGTTACAATACAGGTGAGAGTCGATATCTGCTTTAAGGAGATTATCAGTCCTTGCATAGTACTTCATTTTCTTTTATGGTTAAATTATATAACTAATTGGCATTTTGGCAAGAACAATGGTTTATAATTTCTGGAGAATGGCTTCCATACCACTGGCTGCCAACAGGCAATGGGTGGGACATGTTTTCAACTACCTGTGAGTATCTTCCTCTCATTTTGTAAATGAATATCTGGATCTCTACGGATCTAAGACATTTTCTTGTCTTCAACCAAGTCATACAGTGTTGCTTGCTTGGAGAGGTAGAAAATGTAATTAAACTATTTGGTCTATAGTTGGCACTTTTACATCATATCAAGTGTAGTGCAGATTAGGTTTACCAAGGCTTTTTTGAGACGATCTTGAAATTTTCTTTAGTCAATACCAGTATTAGAGATCATGCGAATATTTCAGCATGAAAATGTTCAACATAATGTGAAAACTTCAGAAGATATATTCTCAGAATCTGTTGAATTCTTTGTATCAAGGAAGTTTATAATCTTGAATGCTTCAGGATTCAGCGTGAATGTTGGGTATTTTCTTTAGGCGATTGATTTGTCATGAACAGATTTTATGCTGTGATGAATAGTAGAATTTATGTATCCCTTTAACGCACTGTCTTTTAACTGTCAATGTGCTCATTATAGATTCAGAGACTTTAATTTGATTAGTCCTCAGAGAATCACGTTCCATCTGAATGATGTTACATTATGATCCTTTGCTTGCTGTTTGCTAGAAAGATACAGTCCTTAGATTTTAACTACCACTAGGTAATTTAAGAAATAATGCAAAACATTATGTGTTACGAACTTGATAACACAAGTCCGTTTTCATAAATGGTTACTTTTATTTACATAGTTATAATCCAATGCAAAAGTCAATTTCTATTTTAAGCAAGGTAATATATAATCTGTTAAACTAAATGAAAGGTAAAATATATACATCCTATCTTTAAGTGTGAATACCATGTTGTTTAATTGGAGAATTATGTTCATATTCTTACCTTCCAAACACACACTTGACTTGTGATAACAATTTAGTCCATAACTACATGGCTTTCATTTCAAAGGTAACATTTGTAAACAAGTCTGGCTATAATTGTCATAAATTTGGCACTGGACAATAAGTTATGCTAATTATTGTCTTGATGGGGGAAAACTACAAATACGTTTTGGCCAAGAAGAAGGATTACCATTGTTAGAGAGGGTTCAGTGGTTAAATATAGTCTTTTCTTGTCTTTCTGTTGCCTTTAATCTACAAATAAGACTTGGACATTATGAAGTGAAACTGAAATATATTAACACATTGCAATACTGACTGGTGTAAAGCATAAAGCATATGACGAGAACTTAAAATGATTAGAAAATGCAATTATATCACTTACTCAAATTTGTAAGATTTTATGTTTAATTAATACTTTATTTATCTACATTACATAAGTTATTTTGTATTCCATAGTGGTCTTCCACCCATACATATTATGAAATAATGTGAAAATATTATTTTTACCTCTGTTCATCGATTTGATGTCAGAAGCCTCTTTTCACGTCATATGTGCAGTATCGTTATAGTTCAGTGCAGTTGAATATCAAAGCAAAGAAAACCATTTATCATAGCACACTATAGCAAAGCAAAGAAGACCTGTTATCATAGCACAATATATCAAAGCAAAGAAAACCTTTTATCATAGCACAATATAGCATGTTTCATTTCTTTCAAATCATTGATTACATATAAGATAGAACTCAAATATTTATTCAAAACGATAAATAGTTATTATATAATTGTTGAATAATTATGTGAACAATTAAACATAATTTCATTAACAGAATGTAAAAAATATTTTTCAATTGCAACATACAAAGGATATTGAAGTTCACAAATGAATGTATTGAATTGCAGCATAAAAACCAACATTTCAAACATTACAATAATGCAAGTTCCAATTTAATGATGGTAAATTGCTTCAAATGGTTTAGTTCTACTGGTCAGGGACCAGCAAAGTACTTAATAAATAGTTTCTGCCATTGACCCCTTACAAAAGTTTCATTTTGGTATTCCAGGTATAGTTGGTTGTGAATGAAACGTGTTCAGATTGGATGTCAAATTTGGTCTTTCATGATTTTCAAACAGTTCCATCTTTTCTAACCTAGCAAAACAATACAGGTAGAGTGGGCCTTAAACTTTGTCATTTGGTATAGAATGTAAAAACAGAGTCATATTAAAGAAATTTAATTAGATAAACCAATTTCGCTAGCTCAAGTTAGATATCAAAGGTAATTGTCAGCACCCACTCCATCAATGCCAATGCTTTGCTCGCAAAAAGATTTTAATAATATTTTCAATTATTATTCAGCAATACGGTCAATAGTTGTTGCCACGTACTACAACGGAACACCTTATGGGTAATATTGACAGATATGATTTATATTACGAGTTTATCATCCAAATGAATAATAACAAACTAGACTTTAATCTGAACATCAACATGAAAGCTAACACTAGTATTCTAATATTTGTCCTCCATTTTTAAAATGTTCTTCACAATCGCATGTTGTCAATGCTTCGTTTCCTCCTTTGCCACGTTGCTACAGTCTTAATACGAAATGCCTCGATTAAATTCATATTCAATATTTCAACAAGCGTTAAATGTCTTTAGATAAGCTATTTCTAGCAACATTTGTGCAACAATGCCAAAGGACAACTTGCTTAAGGTATCTCACAGTCCTTACTCTAAGAGCATGCCATATAGTTAGAACGTATTGAACCTAGGGGGAAACATAGTGGCTGAGTGGTTATGGTTGTGACTCAAGATTGAATTTGTATCAAGTGAGGAAATGAAGTCATCACAAGGAGTAGAGAACATCCAATTAATCTTCATAAACGACTACATATTATGGCATGAGGACACCATTTTCTATAAGACTCGTTGCTTCTGGAACAGCTGACATGAAGCAGGTTCTAAATGCAGTGAATTTAAATCAGACTCAGATAATTTATCATTTGAATTCCCTCCAGACTGTTGCCAATGTATACACATCCCAACATTTCTATCCTAGAATAAAATATGAAAAACCTGTTGATGAAAAGTTCACAAAACAAATAAAGATGGCACATGGGTTCTGAAATATGGAGTTGCTTTTTCTTTTAAAACCCTTTTTTAGTTTCAGGTCTTATCTGGATACATGCACTAGTATTAATAAGTTAATATACGATATTATTTATCTGTATTTGTTTGACACGATTTGAAACAACAATTCAAGATAAGGACTAACAATACGCTAACATGTAGAATATGCCTGATTTAAAAGGACAGATGGGGATAACAGTTGATAGTACATAACACATGAACAGTATAACAAAACGCTAACACGGATGTTAGATGCCATCTTAATAGCAGGGTAGTTAGCAGTATTATTGCAGATATTACGTGTGCAGTCTTTACCATTCTACTATAAAATCAACCGAAAAATGAAATGAAATAGTAATGGTCTCTAACGTGATTAATTAACTCATTCCATAATTAAACTTAAACATTCGGAGCCAGTCTGGGAAAATTACTGCAGGAGGGTCAATATTAATTGAAGAAATCAATATTTAGCAATAACAGTTCTATGAACTAAAATATTTGGTGACTATTTAAAATTTTTCAACAATAATATGGTCATAATAATTTTAACCTTGAGTTTCTCTATCACGAATAGACAAGTTCACTATCTCAGTGCTGCTTTATTTTTTACTTGAATTCGCTTACAAATATAACTGTAGACGACAGAACTACATTAAAAGTAGTGGCATAGGACAGAGCGTAGTACTCATCAAAGGTTATAAGGATTTTGTCTCAAACATGTGTTTCATTTTCATGCTACCTGTTCTTATAAATTCTGCAATAAGCTGTCTTTATGAGAAATGTGTATATTATTTTATTATGTTTATAAAAGATGCCGTGGAAATGTATAGCTCAGCCTTTGGTGATTGTGTGTGGATGTTAATTTGAAATGAAATATGTCCTGAAAAAGATGGCCTATTTTGAATTTTTGATTGACGTTCGTCCTTCGAGTTGGAATATGACCATCACATCACTGATTGGTTTGGTTTATGCGAATAAGTGAGTGGCTGCTCAGGTCAGTTTGTGCTCAGAACTGTCTGTGGCACACGTGGCACCATATACCGTTTGGGTTTGCTTGACATGCTGCAGTTCTGAGATTTCCGCCGCTCGCGCTTCTCCACTGCCTCAATTTGTTCTTCGTTCAAAGACTGTATAACCAGTATTGATGAGATTGCGCCAGGGGAGAGATCCTGAGCGAGAGTATCATGAGACTAAGGGTCCATGTAGTAGTGTTTCAAGGCTGACTTTTAAGGCAATAATTGAAGCGTCTCTTCTGACTTCCACGAAATCGCATTCCCTCCTTCAGCTTGCCATAGAAGATCTTCCTTGTTGTCACACTTCTGACATCCTAATGGTATACCCATCTCAACTCTGATTACATCAGGAGAGTATGGACAGTTGGAATGTCTGCCCGTGTGAGAACCTCAGTGCCTGGTACCATGCCCTGCAATCTTGTTCTCATCAGCTTCCTCTGACAGCCAATGTGAAAATGGTTCATCTTCTCAGCATGGAGCGTGCACAAAATTCAGGTTTAGCGAGTATACAGAAGAGATGGCAACACATTATCTTTGTCAATGTTATGTTTTGTTTTGTACAATGGTGGCCACGCTTGCTTTAGCAATTCTGGAGTTAGTTTCATCATCGATGTGGACTGCACCTGACAGTGTGCTGCCGAGATAGATGCCATTATCGGGAGGGTTTGGAGATTTTTTTAATGGAGGTTCTACGTAAGGCTGTTCTGGTGCAGGTTGGTGTTTGTTTTCCCAATACGGACTGTGACTGAAGAGCTTGATTTTACACAATTGTTATGTATATCCATATCTTTCGTAACTCATGGTAAATTATTTTATCTAATTTTTGTAATTTTTATTAACGGCTGTAACTTGTAGTGATTATCTTTAGTTGTATTTTGCCCAAGTAACTAGAGTCTGTTTTAAGAATATTAAGGGTATACAATTACATAGGATCTATAAATAAATGCTTACATATATGTTTACAATTACTAATAATAATCATGATAATAAGACTTGTTGACTCACTTGTGTTGAATTTTTATTGGCTGTTGGGTTTTGGGTTGTTCTAGAAGAATTAAGTAAATTCCCATTGAATGGGCTAGATCACAGGAATGGGCATTTCGAAATATTTATTGAGTAGTATGATCTAGCACGTAGGGTACGTTGTGAAATATAGTTGTAACAGAAGGTATATATAAAGAGAGATCTGAGCAATAAAAATTTCTTCCTGTTTTGGAGTCAATCTTTTTTCTTGTATTTCTGTTGTAACACCAAGTCTGCAGACATGTTTTTATGTTGTACTTAGATATTAGTTGAGAGAAAAACATTTGCTTGGACTGTTCAGTGGAAATAGAAAGTGCTCATTTTTTAAAAATATAATATTATTCTGGAATTATTGTGAATTATTCAAATGAATTCTGGACAACGCCATTTTGACAACGTCACGATTCTTGGCGTACCAATATATCTGCTGTTGTGAAGTTTATATGGAATTTTTCATTCTTTTGGAATTTAATATAACTCTTTCAGGATAATTTTTGATTCACCTTATAATACTTTAAGTTCCTATCACATTTTCATTTATAACTTTGATAAATGAATTATTTGTTAAGTTTTACAAGATTTGCTGGTTTTGCTTCTTTCTGTTATTTAGTTTATGACCACAGAGTTGTAACACATTGAATCCGAAAGTTTCAATTTGTTCTTTATGAAACTAACAGGCACCAAGCCTTCTTAACAAGATGATAAGTTGCAGGAAGGTCATTGACTATTGTTGTCTCGCATGTGAGATAACGTCGTAAATTCCAGCTCAAAACTAGTGTGCTTCTATCATGAAAAGGAGATTTGCTTGAGGTATGGGTAGTCAGTTCAGTTATTTTGGATAGCTATTATATTGAACAAAAACGAGAAGGAGGTGCTGTGCAAGCTCGACTAACATGGTGGAACTAATTAGTATTAAAAGTATTGATTTCGTTTATATTGATTGTCTAAAACTCGACAAGAAAGAAATGATTTATCGTACTTTAATGTAGTTAACATTACAATTTTACCCTCTTAACACACTCCAGTATTAGCCTATGAAGACTGTTCCTGGCAGAGAATTTCCAGGACCAATGAAAATTCAGTAGATGAGGTTGGCGTAGACAATTTGATCTTAGCGTGGCTATAATTTGGTGTCAAACTGGCGAAATTAAAGAGGAAGACCTAATTGTTTTCTCCATAAGACATCTGAGGATTGTCAGAGTGTATTGTAGTTAACATAATGCAGAGCATTAAAGTTATGTCCATGTAATTTTGTAGGATGCGTTTCTTGGGTACTACTTTGAGCAAATGCAGTTTTTTTCCGACAAAACTTTCATTATATTTTCATGCACATTCCTCGAACTACATCTGCTCATAAGTGAACGCTCCATATTCTATAAGGTAATCATTTTTAGCTCTATTAACTATTTGTTTTTAAAAGGTTTACAGAGGCGAGGTGTCAGGTGCATGTAGATTATGCGAAAATAAAATAATAGCGAGCAGGTTTAATTCCTCTTATTTCACTCATGTTGATCCCCTTCGGACAAACCCCTAGACTTTTCCATCTTTTTCTTTTATCAGTCGTGGTGTCAGCTTATACAAACCAAACAAACATTTTTCATCCAAAGGGACTTATTTCTAAATTCACATCTTGTATGAGTTAGGTGTGTAATGCAATGAGGGTTTCTTTTTCAAAACGTGTACTTCTACCTGCCTTGTAAGGCTGTACATTCCACGACACGGCTAATGGGTGTAACCTTTTACGCATTATTAAACATTAACTTCAGTTCGAGTTTGGAATGACTTAAATATTTCTAGCGCTTCTCAATGATTGAATCACCGTAAATGGCCATGTCTCTCTACTTGTATAGATTCTCACAGCAGGACATTCATGCATCGTTTATTTTATGTGATCGACTCAGTTAAGTAGAGTTCGCCATTGCAAAACAATTTTCTACTGAATCATGACAGAAAATAAGATGCTTCCATTACATAATGACGATGCCAATTTAACACAGGTAGGTGCTCAATTGTGTTCGCAAGACTGACGCTTACTCAGTGCCAAGCCCATTAACCCAATTTGTGTCATCGGCGCAAGTTAATTGGACTAATGTATTAAGCGATCATACTTGTAAATAACACCAATGCTTTATAACAGAAAAACGGCGGAAAAGTTCCACGTGAAATAAATTCAATGGTTTCTAGAAAAGGCTAATTTATGTTTAAATTACTTTTAATGAAACTTGGTTTAAAGTATGGAAGGTTTCAGATAGTAAATATCAGATTTTTGTAATCTTACATGTTTGTAAATTTTAATTAAGAAAATATGTCGTTGATAAAAGCGTTTTGAAGTTTAATTTGAAATGTGCCATTCATAAAAGTATTCTAAATTCAAATTACAAATTTGCCCTTCATTAAATTATTGTAACACGTCGATACAGCAAAAACACTATTTTTACTAAGAGTACCGACGAGACAAATGGCTAAATATAGTCCTTACTTATGGCAAGACTGAACTAATGATATATCTTTGCTTAGGTCTATAACGGGTCAATAAAAGATTATTCAGTGTGAAAAAGTACATATTTTTGTTTAGAAGTTGCAAATTTGAAAATGACATTTCATTAAATTCTTTGTAGATAGCAAGGTACATCTGTGTGTATCATATGTTTCAGAGGATTAGAGTGATGAAACTATGATCGCGATACCATGTAAAATGTTTGCAACGTTTCCTTAAACTTTCAGTGTTTAATTAGCCATTTTAATGTCGTATCAAATCGATAATTCAAATTTCAAATGTGCATTTTGAAGTATTACATTCAACCAAAACAAAAAATACAACGATAGTAGACTTATGAGGATAGATATTTCTCAGACATAAGGAACGATAAATAAAGCAACTATTTCTCGTTGGACAGTTGAAACATTCTTAAGATAAGTCCGTATTTTACTGTCCGTAGTGACTTATCAATTTAGGAAAGGTATCGGTTCCATAATAACTATGCGACAACAACCTGCACTGTACAGCAAATGACCTTGTCTAAAAAGGTATGGGTTCTTTCATGAATCGGCCCAGATTACAAAACTAAATTAAATTCGATAATTTGTGTAAATTATTCGATAATGAAGGCGATTTATTGATGATTTATATAGTTGTTTTATTGTCAGATAAATTTATTGTGTAACTCGTTAACTCTGGGTTTGCTCGTCTCGGCTGGCGGGTTGGCGGGACACCTTTTACACAATTATCTGTCTATAATAATCAGTCTGATTAACTATTATCTTTTTGAAGTTGTTCTTTTGTTGTTTTTTTTTTAAACAAATATAATGAGGTTTAAAAACAGATCATTGTTAAATGGTCACATGTCTCTCTATCTCTTTTGATTTTTCAGTCGACATGTAGGTTTTACCGAAGACTCTCTCTCTCTCTGTCTCTTTCTCTTTCTCTCTCTCTCTGGACCAATGACGGTGAAACTGAAGAGCGAACAGACCAACAAACAGAGAGAAAGACAGACATACAGAAATACAGACTGATAAACAGACATAGAGAGAACATCGAGAAAAAGAACATGGTCAGTATCAATTTATAATAATAAATGGGATCAACTGCAAGTAACACAAAATGTTTGAATTATCTCTTGTTGGTTCATAATATTGCTTTGATTATCCCTTAACTGCCTTTTAATGGGCTCGTTGGTGATCCTTGTTCGATACACTGGCTTTGAAATGTTTGTAGTACTGTGCTTTTTATTTAAACCAAATTTTTTACTTTTAAATAATAAGCACCTCTTTCATTTATTTAATCTATATGAATGAAAATAAAAGCTCATACAGAGAAGCAAATTAACAATTTACAAAAGGTTATGAATAGCTGCAATGGCGGCAGAACTAAATTTGGAAGAAGGGATAATGGTCATGGATGAGAATAGTTCATTCTCTCAGTCAACTGTTAATTATACTGAATTTTTATTGTGCATTGACTTTTCTCCAAGATTATATATATTTAGGGAGTACATGACTAATTTCTTGCTATTTTGTAAACAATATATCACATAGGTAATATCTCTCTATGAGTTAAGATAATATATTTCGATTATTATTAATTACATGTAAACATGTTTATTGATGTTGAGTTCAAGGACTTTTTCTATACATTAAGAATATTCTAGAAGCAAGTAGTTTACGAATTTGATGGGAAAATGACCCTCATCATGACTCTGTTATTGTGTCTTAGCTTGTTGGTATGTTGTTTACTTCAAAATAACTCATTCCTTAACATCTGCATCTACCTTAACATCAGTCTGGAATCAGTCTTACTGTTGTATTCAGTTTTCAGTTGACAGGATTTATTTATTTAAATTATTCACTGTAATTACAAAGTGCTCAGTATTTTCAGGATAAAATCGCTATTTGAGCATTATTGTGAATTCATTCAAGGGCATTTTGGATAATATTATTGCGATACATCAATACAGTAAGCATATAAGCGCATTGGAGCTATCGGCAGTTTTGCACATTCAAAATTGGAATTCATTCCGATCACCACTGGAATTCACTCGGAACTCTATACATCTAGATTTCCGATAGAACTGTTGGACTAATTGGGATTTAATTTACAATGCTGTAGATTTTTGTCAAATTTTCACTTTGTATTATAAATAGATAAATAAATATTATTTGTTGAATTGTACAGAACTTGTTGGTTTTCAGTCTTTTCTGTTGCTTAGTTTAATACCAGAGAAACGTAAAACAATACAGTAGCCAAAATTAGCCTTGTTGGAAAAATATGTGTATTTGCACGTTTTATTTACAAAATATATTTATTGCATGTTCTATTATTCTTTGATATACCACTCACTATGTAATTATTTTATCAAACAAAACCACGACAAGCCTAATTTCCTTGTAATGAAAATGCAAGGCATACATACATACATACATACATACATACATACACACATACATACATACATACATACATACATACATACATACATACATACATACACTCATGCTTCCAAAATTTCTGCTCTGAGTAATATTTACTTCCTATTTAAGGTTGCTTGTATCTATGAAATATGTATTTGTTTGCAATAAATTATCTTTCATTAGCCAATGCACGTATTCTTGGCATTAAAAGCTAAGACAAAGGATGCAATTCTAATGCCCCTTTATTCTGTTAAGAAACTAGCATTTTTGATTATTAAAATTAGACGGAATGATCAAACTTAGTTCCTATGTATAAATATTTTTGACGAACATTAGCGTCATTTCTATTCCAGGTAATTGTATAAGTTTTATTTATGAAGTTATCCCCTTCCGCATGTGGATTTTCTGTATTCTCTGCGGTACTTGTCAAATGAAAGCCGAGTTCGTGGGAACACAATGAATAATAAGAAGGTATTATTACTTTTATGTCAAATTTAAATAAGTCTCAGCTAATTCTAACACAGTTGTGCCGATTGTAATCCAAACATCTTTGGGAGATCCATCAAAGCTCCATATCAAGTTTCCGGTGTATTTCTCGCTGGGATATGTAGAGAATCTTGACACTTAATTTACAGGAAAGTGTATGTATGTATGTATGTATGTATGTATGTATGTATGTGTCTAT
>JAECUM010093688.1:12500-15888 GCA_016617855.1 Megalonaias nervosa | reverse complement strand
TATATATATACTTGCGACTCTGTGATCATAAACAGAAAGAAGCAAAACCAACAAGGTTTGTAAAACTTAACAAACAATTTAATTATCAATGTTATCAAACGAAATGTTAAGAGGAACTTACAGTATTATGAATTTAATCCAAAATAATCCTGAAAAACTTCTGTTAAAGTCCAAAAGGAATGAAAATGTTTTGTGCAAACTTCAGATCCAAGAATATACTGGTCCACCAACAGTCCTAACGTGTCAAAGTAGCCTTTTCCAGAACTCCTTTGAATAATTCACCATTGTTCCAAAATACCACGAAATACTAAATATTAAAACCATGCATATTATCACTACTCCATCGTGACTAATCGCAAATTTCTAACATCGAAAAAGAGGTCAGATGATTTATTCCATCCAATGGGAACAAACTTTATTCTTCTAAGATACCACCTGACCGACCATTCCAATGGGGAAAAGCCCAAAACTTGCAAACACATTTATTGATAATTTTATTATTAGTATGTGTTAACATGTACGTAAGTATCTATGTATAGATTCTATACAATTTTACGTTCTTTAATAACTTAGAATAGAACCTATGGAAGTACGAATTTTCAACTGAAGATAATCACTACAGTTTCTTGATCTGTATCGGACTCTCTGTCCATCTATCTGTCTATACGGAGATTCGAACTCGGGTCCGAGGGTAAACGGCACCGATCGCCTGTCCATATCTCTTATCTCTGCGTTTCTCTCTCTCTATCTCTGGCTATATATCTATCTCTGTCTCTTGATATGTATATATTCCTCTATCTATCTATCTACCTATATGTCTGTTCGTCTGTCTGTCGATCGATCGATCGATCTATCCATCCATCCATCCATTCTTCTGTCTATCTGTCTATATTTTAGAATATCTATATGTCTCTCTGTTTACTTCTCTTATCTCTATGTTTCTTTCTCTCTTTCTCTAGCTATCAAAATATCTATCTCTATATTTACATGATCTATATCTCTGTATCACTTTATCTATTTGTCTGTATGTCTATAATCTATGTATCAATCTGTCTGTCTGTCTTTGTGTTTAGAAAAATTTAAATCTTTTCAGGCCTTCAAACATTACCCATATAATACTGACATGAGGATTAATTGACCAAACATACAGCGTATGATTATTTCTTATATCTAAGAAAATAAATGACCGTCAAGGATGCTAAATTCTCGCTCTCTATTGCTTATGGTCTAACACAAAATCGAATGGAATATTAGTGGCAAGGTATTAATATTATTTGTGTCAGCAGAGAATAACAGCTCCAATCTACCATCCACAACCTTTCGTAACCTCATCAGAAGGAAATACTAACTGAGGTTATGAACCTTGTAAATGATTTTAAAAAGACAAAATATGAGAGAAAATTGCCAAAGTTTTGTGTAAACTCTAAACAAATTGTCTATTACAAGCACGAAATGGTATGGAACAGAGATGGCATCGTATCCAATTATGCTCATCCCATAAATAACCTTCCATTATTTAAAAATTGTGGAAAAATATAACAATATCTTAATGTACGTGAGGTATATCAGCATACAGATGCCAATAATCAACCAGTATGCCATTCTCTCTGATCAATGAGACTGCTTTTTTAATTCAAATGATAATCATAACTTACATATGTCAAATTTGACAAAGAATAATAATGAATTTCTCCTTGCACTTCCTTGTCCTAGACTATACTAACAGGTGGGAAGAGAGGTCAACTATATGATGTAAGATTGTGGTATAGAAATAGAATCGAAAGACAAGACTTGGGTTCACACAATTATTTTAGGGCCATCCTGATTTTTTTTAAAGGTGTTCTTAATTTATAATGTAGAGTTATCCTAAGAAAATGTCATTCTAACATAAATCACTTCAATACGGGTATTATTTTAGAGTGGCTCGAAATTCGAATTAAGGGTCACACTGTTTCGACCCTAATTGTACGCTTCTATGATGGCATTGATGTTATGATTACGCGTAAATTAGAGCGACGTAGTTTCCAGCAATCAAATCACATCTTTCTCAACCAAGATTGTAGAGTGACCCTAAATTTGAAGTTATAACTTTAAACCAATATATTATTATTGATAATGATGATGATGATGACGATGACGACAACTGCAACAACAACAACAACAACAACAACAACAACAACAATAATAATAATAATAATAATAATAATAATAATAATAATAATAATAATAATAATAATAATAATAATGCAATTGCTGCCCAGACAACAGCAGCAATAATAAGGTTGAGACCAATATGGAAAGATACTAACATTGCTTTTGGTTCCAAAATAAGACTGATGCGCTCGACTGTCATATCCATCTTTCTGTATGCTTGTGAAACATGGACGCTCACATCATATCTAAAAAGAAGGATTCAAACCTTCGAAATAAGATGCTACTGCAAGATCTTGGGTATCTCATACATTGACCATGTAACCAACGAAGAAGTCCACAACAGGATATAACGAGCCATCGAATTCTATGAAGACCTCTTGACCACTGTAAATAAGCGCAAACTGAAGTGATATGATCATGTCTCAAGATCATCTGGACTGGCCAAAACAATATTGCAAGTGGTACGTGTAGGTTTGTACAAATGTAACAGAAGAAAAGAGTGAAGTCAACAAGCTTTGTATATTTTAACAAAATAATTTATTTCCCTAGAAAACAATGTAAAAATTGGTAAATAGGACTTACAGTTTGTGAATATAATCCAAAATTTGATCCTAAGAATGAAAACACAAGTCCTATCACTAAATAGTTCTATTAGAATCCAGGTTCGAATCTCGACGACGTACAAATATGGAAGGCGATGACGTCAGATGTGGTCCAATGTACGAATATCAACAATTCCTCAATTGAATCACAGTTTTTGTTTCCGAATAATTCCAGAATAAATTTCCATGAATATCATTCAGAATTTTTTATAAGAAAGTCATCTTGTTGAGTTTCCAGGAGAATAAATTATTAAATCTAAAAATCAGATGAAAAACAAACAATCTGGCAACAAATAAAAAAAACACCTTGTTCCTTCAAGATGTTAAAACGACTGACAGAAGAATATTAAAAATGCGTATTTAGACCCCCAAAACATCATTTCAAGTCTCGCGAGATGGGTCATGTGGTCTCTTACTACAAGAAAACTATCACGTACGCCAGTGTAGCCCCACTTAAGAACCAATAACAAAAAAGCGTTGTTTACACATGGTGACCACGCAAGGAAAGTATGGCCCTGATACTGACTAATCATTTTAGCTGCCTGTTTACAAACTTCCCCAACCTAAGACGAACTATGTTAACTAAAAATAATTCTCATGTAACACGTTTTACGTCTTAGATAAATAACATT
>JAECUM010093688.1:0-10000 GCA_016617855.1 Megalonaias nervosa | reverse complement strand
TTAAAAACGAACAAAATAAGGTGAGATAATGAGCATTGTTTTACAGTATATGAGGAGAGATGCATAAAACAGTAGTTTGAACAAAGGTTACAGTTCGTGAATTCCAGATTCGATGCTTTTTCGGAACAATGTGCTGCAAATAGCAAAATCGTAATAATAAAAAAAAGGTGTCCAAGTCAAGTTCTTCCTCCTAACAGTTAAACAAGGACCTAGAGGATGTCTTAGACCTCCAAGCACCAAGTATGAGTATATTTGAGTACTCTATGATTCCGGATCTCCATTTTTGTAATAATATTTGTGTTATGTATATTTAATTTAATTGTTTGTTTGTTAGTTTTAAAAATTTTTTTATTTCATTAAATGCTATTGTAATGTAACATTGTATGCTGGACTTGATCTTGTCCAAAACTGGGCTCATTTCTGCTTGGCCTGATTGACTTTTTTTATTTCATTTAATGTAAACAGCTAATACTTAGCTAAATTATTCTCTATGTATATAGGTTTAATCTCAGGATCTTTATTAATACCAGAAGTAAATATGTATATTTGGTTCAGGGTTTGGGACTTTCCTAAGTGAATCTTACAGGTTGATTTTGATTTTGTAAACATCATAATCATTCTAGAAGGCTATTTTCCATTAGGTAATGCTTTTTTATTAGAAAATGCTAATTGTGACCTGAGGTCAAGTATAGAACTATATAATCTTGTGATTGTGAGACTTGGTTATTAGTGCTTTAACATCTAGCACTTTCAAGTTGTATTATGTTGTGACCAGTAGTTTTGGGCTGTAATCTTTTTCGTTCAAATTATTGAATTCAAGTGATTATTTTCTCTGGAAATACAAACGTGCTCTGATAAAATTCTTGGATAGAGACATTGATTGGAATTTATAATATATTCAAGTCTGGAATTATATTTCTGTGATTCAACAAAAGACTGTTGACACATCAGCACTTTAATAGATACCACAGACACGTCATCGACTTCAGTTTTGGGATTTTTTTCTGGACTTCTACTGAATTTTATTCAGGACTTTAAATTACAAGAACATGTGTATGTAATTCTTGGATTATTCTGAGATTTAATTCGCAATACCGTAAGTTGTTTTTTCTCATTTTAACTCTGTATTCTAGGGAAATAAATATATTTGTCAAATGTTACAAAGCTTGTTGTCTTTCATTCTTTTCTGTTACATATTTTAAGAGCATAGACTCGTAACATTTGTCATATACTTTTTTATCTTTTCTTCACTCTTTCGCGTGCGTTATTTGAACAAGTTTGCAATACCGAGTAGTTTTGTATAGCTAGATTTAATATTTTTCTTCTTTGATTCCAGGACATGTCCAATTAGCCATCTCTTTTGTTTTACCGTGTTTGTTTCACATTATTTTTGATACTATTTTTGAACTGTATGCCCTCTTGCAAGTACGTTTTTATCGCTTTGACATTGTCTTGATTTTATTTATCATTATTATTTCAGTTACTTGGAAGGTGTAGAAAATGGAACGGAAGTAAAAATAAAGCCATCACAACACCATTGAAAAGCACGTCACTGTAGCCAAACGATCCACACAGAGTAGAACTTGATCATCAATTAGGAAAATATCCCCAAGAATTCAAATCAAACAAAGCTGGGTGTTCAAAGACAGAGTAGGAAAGCTCTGTAGCATGACCAGCTAAACTAAATGATTGAAGTTCACTTACTTCTAGTCATATATTGTTTTAATTTACTGTGTTAATGTGTCCAAGTAGCAAAGTTGGTTCCGTTTTTATAAACTGTGAATAAAGCAACTCCAGGTAAATCAGTAACTGAATCCAATCCAATATATAAACAAACAAAATACACAATAAGTAAAATAATGAAACTTTGTCAGCATTCCGAGATCAGACCTTGTCCACTAAAATGTCAAAAGTACTTCATCTCATAAATGTCCAGTGAAACAGGAACTATTATTAACACTGCATTATATTTAAGAAATCGTAAAGTCCATTATTTCATTCAGTGAGTTAAAAGAAGACTCTCTCACTACTTCTAACATTCTCCCTAGACAAATCCATCAATTATCAACAAAACTACAATCAACCAAACTATGCCCGTGTTTGTCTTATCCATTGTTGATGGCGCCTAATCGTTTTAGGTAATAAATATAAAGACGAACAATATGATTTAATCCGATTGACGTGCAGAATTTGATTTAGTTTTAACAGCCTGGTGCAGAATTCCTGTTATTTTCCAGACACAATTATTAAACTCAAAATATTATGTCTGCAACAGTTTGAAAGCGCAATTTCTCTTTTGAAAAGCAAGCCTAAAACGGTATAAATAAGCAATCTACTGTACAACCTGAAATATATACCACTCTTCAAGCACTACCAAAAGGAACATATTCCCAGATTGCACCCCAAAGTGTCAACTATCTTTTTTTTTGCATTTAAGAAGATCACAACTTTTATATCAAACACTTCCGAAAGACACTTGTCTCATTTCAGGCTGCAAAAACGTAACAAAATAAAGAACAAATTAGTGAACAAAAGACCACACGAAATAAAAGATGCATACAAAGGTTTGAATTTGGAAGAAGCTGACATGGTCACGTTTTCTAGAGGACTGATTGTAACAGAAGCATGTCTGTACGTCGCGGGAATAGCTACATGATTTGTTATCCATCTAGCTTTTAGTTGATTTGTTGCAACTTTACTGGAATTTGTTGCAAACATTGTAAGGGAAAGGATGATATATAACTAAGTTAAAAAAAAAGCCATGATGAAATAGCACCGTTTCCAGTTAAACGGTGTTAATGACATGCTGAGGACAATGAGATTGACAACGAGGAATTCAAGTTGATCATCGACGAGTATAACAGATCCAAGGAAATGAAAATGTTATCAGATAGAAAAATGAAAAAGAAACTGGAAGTCAAGACACTGAACACCTGTAAAAGGCGTTATTTTTCAAGGAGTCTAAAAAAAATGAAACGAAAGAGATTTTGTATTTAAAAAAATCTTACTATTAATAAGAAACCTATCCTCATTATTGCAAAATATGCAAGTTAAAGAGAGAAGCTTTAATTGTTAGCTGAATTATATTCTCCTTTTCAGATGAAAATCTATATTACAAAAGACACAACCAGCCAAGACACCGACCTAGAGTCCTTAACAACCACATTCAACACAGCTGTGACTAGCACAGCTAGCAAGATCATTGGCAAATATCGTCGAACAAAGAAACATTGGATCACAACAGATGTCTTTGAACTATGCGACAAAAGAAGAGAACTGAAAAAGGGAAAAAGAGATCATGAAGGAGATAGAAAATACAGAGAGATAAACAACATGATCAGGAAAAGCATGAAAAAGACAAAGGAATCCTGGACAGAAAGACAAAGCTGCAAAATCGAAGACAGTCTGAGTAGAAATGACAGCAAAATGGCATATCAGCTGGTGAAAGAACTCACAACTAATAAACAAGGAAAACTAACACCATCCAAGACAAATCAGGAAAATGCCTCACAGAAGATCAAGAGATTCTCAAGCGATGGACAGAACATTGCTTGTACAATCATAAGACCCAAGGAGATCCAGCAGTACTAAATTGCCCTCAGGCAGAAGGAACTGATGACAACCCCATTCTTCGTGAAGAAGTAGAAATTGTAGTTAGGTCACTACAGGAAGGAAAGTCAGTCGGCATTGACAACATAACCAGCAGAGCTCATTCAAGCAGGAGAAGGGAAAGCCACAGTCCAAACAACAGTCTGCAACAAGATATGGCAGACAGGAGAATGGCCCACCACATGGAATCAATCTTTGGTCATCGTGCTCCCCAACAAAGGAAACCTACAGCTATGCCAAAAACTACAGAACCATCAGTCTGATCACTCACCCGAGCGAAGTCATGCTGAAGATAATTCTCAACAGACTAAAGCCTCAAGCAGAGAAAATTATTGCTGAAGAGCAGGCAGGCTTCAGAGTAGGAAGGAGCACCACAGAACAAATCTTCAGTCTCAAATTCCTTTGCGAGAAATACCTTCAGCAACAGCAGAATCTATGCCACGTCTTTATAGATTTCAAAGAGGCCTTTGATAGGGTATGGCATGCAGCCATGTGGGCAACTGTGAGGAAGTACAACATCAGATCAAACCTGGTGCAGGTTGTTGAGCACCTCTATGACAAAGCCACCAGTGCTGTCCTCATCAATGGCAGCAGAGGAGATTCGAACAACAGTTGGAGTCAGACAGGGATGTATACAGTCACCTACACTCTTCAACATTTTCCTGGAAAGGATCATGGAGGATGCCTTGCATGCCAACAAGGGCACTGTCGGAGAAAGAACAATCATTAACCTTCGCTTCGAAGATTATATTGATCGTTTAGCAGGAGATGAAAAAGAACTGGCTGACTTGGTTGAGCGCCTCGACACAACCTCCACAGCATACGGTATTGGAGGTTAGCGCCGAAAATACCAAACTGATGACAAGCAACGACAAGGGCATCAATGCAGAAATAAAGGTCAGTGGACAGAAGCTGGAAAGAGTCACAAGCTTCAAGTACTTGGGATCAATTATCACAGATGAGGGCTCCAAACCAGAACTACTTTGTAGGATTGCCCAGACAACAGCAGCAATAACAAGGTTGAGACCAATATGGAAAGATACCAACATTGCTTTTGGTTCCAAAATAAGGCTAAATGCGCTCGATTGTCATGTCCATCTTTCTGTATGTTTGTATAACATGGACGCTCACATCAGATCTATAAAGAAGGATTTAAACCTTCGAAATGAGATGCTACCGCAAGATGTTGGGCATCTCATACATTGACCATGTAACTAACGAAGAAGTCCACACAACAGGATCCAACGAGCCATCGAATTCTATGAAGACCTCTTGACCACTGTAAAAATGCGCAAACTGAAGTGGTACGGTCATGTCTCAAGATCATCTGGACTGGCCAAAACAATCTTGCAAGGCACAGTGCGAAGGTGCAGAAGAAGAGGCAGACAAAAAAAGAGGTGGGAAGACAACATTAAGGAGTGGACAGTGATGGGATTTGGAGATTCTCAAAGGGCAGAAGAGAACAGGGAAAGGTGGAGAGAATTGGTTGTAAAGTCAACTGTGGTGCCCCAATGACCTATAAGGTTAAGGGATTGATGATGATGATGATGATGATGATGATGATGATGATGAGACAAAACCAGTAAAGAAATATCATTTAACAACTCACTTTACAACAAATCTGATAATATATACACCGATGAAAAAATTTAGTTTTAGTTGGACCAGCTCCGCTGATATTTAACATGTGTATACTGTCAGTGAGAAATTCAGCGGGAAACGAATTGGTACCCAGCCGAAAATGGTTTCACAGCGATGATGTGACCTCACCAACAGAATTTTAGTGTAGGCCTTGAATAAAGTGCAAGAGGTGGACTGAGTGATGGTATTGGTACGTGTAGGCTCGTACAAAAGTAACAAAAGAAACAAGTGAAGCCAACAAGCTTAGTATATTTTAACAAAATAATTTATTTCCCTAGAAAACAAGATAAAAATATGAAATAGGACTTACGGTTTGTGAAAATAATCCAAAAATTAATCCTAGAATTGAAAAATATAACTCCTATCGCTAAACAGTTCTAATTGAATCCGGGTTCGAATCTCGATGAAGTTCCAATATGGACGGCGATGACGTCAGATGAGGTCGTTGTACAGAAGACAACAGTTCCTCGTTGAATCACAATTTATAATGTTCCCATTAGAATGTTTAGAATAAATTTCCACTGAATGTCTTTGTCCCAGAATTTTTATAAAGAAAAGTATTTTCCAGGATGAATCAATTATTTTAAATACGAAAATCAACTCAAATGGCAACAACAAGACAAATACTTTGAGCCCAAAGGTACAATTTTACGAATGATAAATCTACTAGAGAGCGTCTGTTTTAATCCACGATTTCAGATCACATGGTGGCTCACGTGACGGGGCGACGTGATCACTAATTTGAACAGCGCAGTAAAAGTAATGCCAATTATCGCGTAGGCAAGAATAGCCCTATCTAAGAATCAGATTCCCACACGGGAAATAAATTAAAAAAGAAAGGCTGTTTACAACTCAGCTAACACGTGGGCCGAACATGACCTTGGTAATAGCCAATAATTTTCATTCAATGTTTACAAATGTCTCAACCAAGGTGAACTAAAAATAGTGATAAAGCAACCGTTACGTTCTAATCAGATCAAGTGAATTTTCCGAAAAAAGATTCAAATCCCGTGAAAATTATCATTACAATAAAATGAAATGAAACAAAAATAAAATAAAAAAGAATTTAAAACTAACACACAAGGAATTAAATTACATATTCGTAACACTTCCCCCATAAAGAAAAAGAAAGATTTATGTAACAAAGCTTTCTTTTTACCGTATGTAAATTATACATGAGGTAAAATAAAATTACATAAGAAAATTCTTATTCATTATACAAAGTGTACATGAAATAATATTTCTATGCACGGGAAAGTGAATCTGCAATCAAATTGTCTTTTCCTTTCATGTGCCTGATGTCAAAATTATATTCTTGCAAAAACAAACTCGACCTTAATAATCTTTGATTTTTATTTTTCAGCTTGTCGATGAAAGTAAGGGGGCTGTGATCACTAAACACAACAACCGGAGAAGGGGCTGAACTAATGTAAACTTCAAAGTGCAATAATGCCAATATTAAAGCCAAAAATTCCTTCTCGATTGTTGAGTAATTCCTTTGGTGCTTATTTAATTTCTTAGAGAAATAGCACACTGGATGATCAACACCATTTCTGTATTCTTGAATCAATACTGCACCAACCCCAACATCACTTGCATCAACAGGTAGTTTAAAAGATTGACTGAAATTTGGAGCTGTAAGAACTGGCGCACTTTTCAGTATGGCATTTTTACCTATCAAAAGCCTCCTGAAATTTTTTCAGTCCAAAGAAACTTGTTTTTCTTACTCAACAAGTTTGTAAGGGGTTCAGCAATATTAGAAAAATTGGAACAAACTTTCCGATAGTATCCAGCCATACCCAAAAATCGCATCAGTTGCTTTTTACTGACAGGCACAGGGAATTCAGAGATAGCCTTGACCTTAGCATCTATAGGTTTAACTTGACCATGTCCCACAATATGTGCTAGAAATGTCACACAAGCACGGCAAAACTCACTTTAAGATAAATTGATTGTCAAATTTGCATCAGTGAGTCTGTCGAAGAATTTCCGAATCGTGGCTAGATGTTCTTTCCAGGTGTCGTTGTAAATGATGATATCATCGATGTAAGCATCACAATTATCTAGACCAGAGGTAATCATATTCATCAAGCGTTGAAAAGTACTTACGGAACCCTTCATCCCAAACGGCATTACTTTATATTGATAGAGTCCATCTGGAGTCACAAATGCCGAAATTTCCTTTGCCCTTTCCGTTAGTGGAATTTGCCAAAATCCTTTCAGAAGGTCAAATTTGGTGACGTATTTGGCATTACCGATTTTATCAATACAGTCATCGATTCTTGGTAATGGAAATGAATCCTTTTTTGTAACACTGTTCACCTTCCTATAATCAGTGCACATACGGAAAGTTTGATCCGGTTTCGGAACAAGTATACATGGTGAACTCCAGTCACTTTTACTGGGCTCAATGAAATCGTTCTCCAGTAAATACTGAATTTCCTTTTTCAAGTATTCCTGTTTGAGAGGGTTCATCCTGTATGGGTGTTGTTTCACAGGTTTTGAATCTACAATTTCAACATCATGAAAAATCTTGTTTGTCCTTGTAGGAATATCTGGAAATCATATCTTGATTTCATTTTTAACTGAGTAGAGTGCAGATTTGCTCTTGCGACCTCACAAGCCTTTGACAACTTATACTTAAAATCAGAAACATAATCAAGAAGATTGAGTTCAGTATCTACATTAAAAAGAAGTTTCTCTTTCAACAACTTCAATGGCCACGCACAGTATGTCCGGAAACTAGTTCAAAGTGACTGAATTCTAAAGATTCTTGAACGGACTCCCTAACAGCAAACAAAAGTAAATGAATGCCTTCATCCCAATCTTTACTCGTACCAAAGCAATATGACCGAATCATATTCTTCAAAGTCTGATGAAATCTTTCTAAAGCCCATTGGCTCTCAGGGTGGTAAGCAGAAGATTTAAATTGTTGAATTCCTAATTCATGCATAGCTTGCTGAAAAATTCCAGGCATAAAATTTGACCCTTGATCAGATTAGACAGATTTGGGAAGGCCAAATTGAGTAAAAGAAACTTTATCAAAGCTTTTACTATGGTTTTGGTTTTAATCTTCCTCAAAGGAATTGCCTCTGGGAATTTTGTTGAAGCACACATAATAGTTAACAAATATTGGTTGCCTGACATGCTCTTCGGTAAGGGACCAGCACAGTCTACCATAATTCTGCTAAATGGTTCGTCAAATGCAGGAATAGGTTGCAGATGAACCTTAGGTATCTTCTGATTGGGTTTTCCTATCATTTGACAAGTATGTCAAGATTTACAAAATTTACAAACGTCACTTTTGATTTCTGGCCTATAAAAGTGAGTCAAGGTCTTGTGATAAGTTTTATTTATCCCTAAATGACCAGCCAGAGGTGTTTCATGGGCCAAACTACGTATTTCCTGTCTGTAAGATTTTGGAACTACAGTCTGATAGTTCACTGACCACTCATCTCTAGCAGGTACCTCGGGAGGTCTCCATTTTCTCATAAGAATTCCATTTTAATGAAATAACAGGCAGGTACTTCAGTGGCTTCAGTTTCACTAATGGTCCTCTGAAACAAACAGGAGATCTCAGGATCTTTTTCCTGTTCAACGACAAGTGATTGTCGTTTATTACCCTGATTAGATAAAAGAGAATGAGTAGTTAAAAGAGGATCACTGAAATCAATACCTTTTGATTGATCCAAACAAGGAGTGAAAGTGACCTCATCAAAAGCCTGACCAATACATGTGTCAGCTAAAGGAATATTTTCCTTATCAAAATCATTCTCAAGAGCTTTCTTTGCCATAGCTCTGGTAACAGCACAAGCTGGGTATAAATCAGGGTATTCTTTTTCAAAAGGATCAACTTTCTGATCCAAAGAAGGCTTGTCAATTAGAAGTGGATTAACCACAACCTTGTCTCCAGCTAGGTCATTGCGTAGTAACAAATGAATGCCCTGAATGGGTAAAGAAGACACTATTACGACTGTCACAGGTCCTGAAACTAAGTATGATGACAAATTTACAGAATGGAGAGGAACATTAACAAAGCCGCACTCTACTCCCTGAATGAGAACACTCTCATTAGAAGAAGACTTCTCAGAAAAAGGCAAAGTACCTGATAATAAAAGACTCTGAGAAGCTCCTGTATCTCTTAAAATTTTAATAGGGATAAGATCGGCAGAATCACCCAAGAGTGATATAGAACCCTTTGACATGAATGGTTCATAATTCTCCATAATAAAATCAGACTGGGGTTTATTAGCCCCAACAAATGTATTGCTTTCAATTCATGACCGTGACCTTGACCTCTTAGAAATAAGAGCATTTGGGATAGATCTATCTTGATTCTGATGCCTATATTTCAGTTTGAAGCAATCAGAAATGACGTGTCCGTTTTTCTTGCAATAGGTACACGTAGGAATAGACAAGGATTTTGAATCAAGTTTATCAGAAGCTTGATATTTAAAACTTGTGCCAGATTGAGTTTTAGGAGGAGTCGTATTAGGCTGAAATACCTTTCTACCAGTAGACTGCTGAGTGAATGATTTGCCTACAACAGGAAATTTACGAGTTAAGGAATACTCATCAGCAGCAAGAGCAGAATTTTCCAAGGTTTCGATCCTATGCTCTTCAAGATGAGTCTTAATGTCATTAGCAACACAGTTCTTGAACTCTTCAAGTAACACAAGTTGTCTGATATTTTCATAATCATGTTCAACTTTCTTGGCTACGCACCATCTCTCAAATAACTGCTCTTTTT
>JAECUM010093687.1:0-46355 GCA_016617855.1 Megalonaias nervosa | reverse complement strand
TACTACAGACAATCCTTGTTTGTTTTTACCCGATTACCTGGCCACTGCTTCAGTTTTATTTGACCATCCACATTCATCATTTGTGTTAACACCCACAATAAGTTACATATCTTGCTGAACTTGCTATGAAAAGTTTTGGATTATGTACTGTGCAGGCGAAGCAAGGGAGACATATCATTCAACAAAAGTTCCCGTTGGTTCACTCATCATATTGGTATCCAATTTAAAGATGAATATGAGATGAATCTTTAAGATGGGTTGATATCAGTAATGGGAAATACGGTACAATCGGTTCATACAGTAACGCGTCATCTTTTATTGTTCTTATATGCACGATACGATCCATCAGAAACTTCAGGCACTATCTAAATTCAAAATCCGGCAAGGTGCTCGGGAAAAACTTCAAATTAGCAAACCGTATACTGACATTATTTTTGCATCACTAATTGCATAATAAATAATTATTCATTAATTTCCTTCCTATAACTTTTTGTAGTGTCTCACTGATAAAGTGAAATTCAAATATTTCAGTTGACGTCACAACATTCTCACCTAAAACATGGCCAACCATGTCAGAAAACGGGTTCCTGCAAGGGAATGACGGTTGAAGGATGCAAACTGTGTTAGCTAACATAGAGAACGATTATAAACAGTTACAAGAAAAATTATAGATATTTATTCATAGGATTATTTCTGCATCGTTTTCAGCATAGAGTATACAGGCAGGTAATACATTTGATAATTTATTGAGACAACGTAAATGGTACATTCGACTTACATTTTCCTTATATGTCGTTGTATAATATTGATGAAGAACGGCTCCTAATTCTATCAATCTATTGGAAGTGCTTTATATGCAATAAAATAAGATTTTTGCACTATACCTAAAAGCGCATATCAATATTTTTATACTTAGTTTAATGTAAACTTATCAAATAACCACGAATCAGAAAGTATATGAATCAACAATTATTTTGTTAATTTTTTTTCCAGTACAAAACACCTGTTCAATACGGCGTCTTCGCCACAGGAGGTCACAATATTACTGGCAGTTAAAATTATTTATTCCGACTATACCATGCATCACGGTACTGGGTTTTCATTTAATGAATAAGGAAATAATCAAATTTATTATACATGGACTCCATACTGTGTTGAATAGTTTCTTTTCCTGCAAGTTTCAATATATGCAGTTTTGTGCTTCACATGTATTCATGTGCCCCTGTTGATTTATGTTTCTTCTTTATTTTCTTGTACCTGTTAAGTGTCACGGTTCATGGGATACTTTAAAGGCGAATGAATCTTGTCAACTTCACGAATAATTATAGTGATATCGTTTATGCAGTTTTGAGTGCTGTAAATGCACTGGTTGATGGGGTATATATCTCACAGACAAAAAGCGGAAACAATAATGAAAATAGTATTGGACACCAGAATGTAGAAAGTTGAAATTAAATCTTCTGTTAAATTCAGTCCTTTAACTATGAAAGAAACATATATGGGATGCGCTATCAAATAAGAAAAGGCAGTTGTTGCACCTGGCATCGCAAACAGTATCAGCTATTGAATCAAAACTTATATTAGTTCAAAGCGCCCGAAAATTGGTTACAATGGGGTTCTTTAATGCTTTATTCAATAGTTTTACATTGGTCATTTCTCCTTTGACGCGAACAGTATGTTTCCCTTTCAGCCTTGAAAGGTCAAGGTGATCGTAATATAAGTTGTGGTACCAGTTGCTAAATGTTGGAATAACCCTATATGGTTGAGGGTCCTGGATTGGCCACGTGCTACTCACGATCAAATTTTGTACATATTGTGCTGCCTATAACTATATGGATTGTTATGTTGTCTCTGATATCAACGCTCGCCGCATCCAGAGGTAAGTCGTTAAGCTCGATCCTGTATGGCGAGTTATCGGCATTCTCGAGTGACTCGGCGAATGATGTTACCAGAACGAAACAACGTAGATCATCATCGCTATTCTAACATAACATGTAAGATGCAATCTCCCTAGTGAATGTGCCGATCGGTTGATTTTACGTAATCCTTTTCTAGCGCATCGTTCTCTCCCCATCAACTGTTGTAAAATGGATTAACGTCTCGCAAGAGTGCCCACTGTTTAAGATCTAAGAGAGTAAATTATTTTGGCCAATCATTTAGTGTAATATTTGTTACTTCTAAGGAATAAATCAACTACCAGATGTTTGGCAGGTAATGATATGGTATTACTTAGATTCTGAACCATATTTGATTTAACTTCAAAGGGAATACAGGCAGATCACTGTGGAGTAAACTAGTTTAAAAAATCCCCAAAGTATGTATAATTATTATTATCGCTTATGATAAATAAGATACATTAGGTCTAAATAGCACGTCTCATTTCTCTCCTCGAAAATTTTATCTAGTCTTTGCGACGGAGAACCTCAACAGGTACATATTGCATGTGTGTCAGTGAACACATAATAGAGGGAATCAATGTCGCGTGAAATCCGAAATTTTATTATATATACACGGCAACATTAGTGCACCTGCTCTAACAATGCTGCTCACGCATTTCGGTCAGGTTTTGCGAGGTGGCTCCTCGCCGCTTCAGGACAACGGCGTTGATGTCTACGTAAGTTTTCAGGTATCCGGTTTTGTCTTGAAAAATCACAAGCTCGTTTTTGTTGATGGCAACAAATATTCGGTTCGCCCAACTCAGTCAAATCTGTTTTGGTGACAAACTATATTAGATCCACATTGGTGCTACCAACATCCATGTCATATACGTTTAAGCGTTGCTTATAAGTGACAACGCAACGTTGACAAGTGTGCGTGATGTCGGTGAACTCTCGAGTGCGCGCAGTACTTCAAGAACGCGATGTCCGCATATTTGGCTACCGGCTTGAGTTTTCAACGGCAAGTTTACGACTTCACGAGACGGTGCAAGCCCGTATGAGTCCAAATACAACAGATGTTGAGATGTCACTGGGTATGCGACGTAATGCGTTCCATATCCTGTTGACGTATCCAAGCTGACAACGCCGGTTTCGCACGTGCGGGGGGGGGGATCGATGAAAGTTCATCTTGAATGAAAACCCCTTGGAAATGCTTGATTGATTTTGTTATCGTGAGTAAATCAAAATTGATCAACGGCGTGGCCACAGACGATGACCACGGCCCCAAGTCCGCCAGGATACGCGATGTGCTTTTTCGCAGAGGCTATATATCCGCCAACCAATTTTCAGAGCCGTCCTGAATGCAGATTTGATGGTTCCTAATGCAGTCGCTTTTGCAGCCGCGGGAGTCTCAGCTCCGATCACCATTGGAGTCGCCGCAAAGAAATGTTCCACCCTTGTGTTTTATCTCGGTGACTTCAACCACGGGCAACTTAGGAAATATCCAGCATTTATATTTGGTTGTCTTGAACAGTTCCCCTGTGTAGGTTTCAGTGTCACTTGGACGTTTCCAGATAACTTGTTCGGGGAAAATTTCAAATTGGATTGTTTCGAGTTTTGTTTTCTCCCCAGTTTACGCTGTACAACATTTTATTTAAATCGTGACAGATTCAGTTGCAAGTCTTGAAATCTTTACGAGTTTTGCCAGGGCGCATCATTATCCCTCAATCGCTTACCCGAGACTTGTCGGAGAGGATCAATGTGATACATCTATAAACTGGGTCACCGGCGACCCCTCCTACACGTGATTTGAGGTAGATGGCAACCATGGACTGATATACCATTCCTGGGTGCTCAAGAGAAAAGTAATAAGTCGGGTACAAGGCAAAATCTGCAAAACGTTTTGGTCGCAGCCCAAATATTTCAACAGCCGATGATACACACGCGCGATATGATTGTTTTCGAAGTCAAGTAAAATGTCTTCGGTTGGTTCTTGGTGGCCATTTAACCTCAGCGAGACTCAGTTACTGTCAGTTCTGCAAATATCATTGGACTTTCCAGTTGGTTGTTATGACTGTCTATGATTTGAAATGCTACAAACTCGTTACGCGGTGCGGTGATAACTTGTTGATTACTTATTTGCAATGAAAATTCTCCTCGGACGCCGTTTTGTACCAAATCTGTGGTCATGATGAGGAAAAGACGCTATAAATGATGTAAAAGGTGCTTCTGCGCTCAGTGATGGACTCTTTGAAAGCATCTAAAGAGAAAGTTTAGGTAACACAAGTTTACCGTCGGCAAAGGCACCATAGTGCCAAATTGCACTTTTGTCATTATCTTTACGAGTTAACACGAATGCGTGTTTGGCCACGAAAATAGCTTTACAAACATCTCAACAGAACCCGAATATGTGTGAAAGTGTAATCGTGCAGGAAAAATCCCCGCGAAGGTTAAGGAAGGCTGAACGCGTTCAAAACCCAAGGTTAAATCTGGAATGGTAACCAGTTACGCCATCACCTGATGCGTTAAAGTTGCGTTTGATATGGTCAATGCGTCCGCTTGTGTCTTTAACGAACATCATAGTGGGTCAACAGATCTTGCATAATCTTCATTCTCACAGTGATGGCAACATCGACGTTGCCTAAAGAGGCTGCGATCCTTTCCGTCGATGACAGAACGTGCGCTGTTGAACAACACATTAATACCGTTGCTGACAGATCCGACATTTTGTTGATGGCGGCGTATGTGGTGTTGTTGTCATTGCGTACAAGCTTTCCTTGAACTTCAAGAATGCCTCGCACGGAAGCAGATACCGAAATGTGTCTATTCGCCCATTCTCGCATCCCAGTTTGCTTAGTGATCGTTGCCGCACGCTACACATAGCTTGCGAACATTTCTTAACTCAGAGATGTCTTCTCATGTTGACAGGTATAGGACCAACTGATACAATTCGGCAGAAAACAGTCACGATCATGCGAGGTGCTTTGCCTCCGCAGCCATCCGCATTAGATTTGGTCTAGTTCGGTATCTGTATGCCCCGGTAGAGCTGGAAGGCTTACAACAATGTACAACAGAACCAGTCTGGTCCGTTGTTGCATACACAATCTAGGACTAAATTGTCATTCCGAGAGAGTCAACTCGCTACCACCTGGTGCTACCAGCAGAGACCAAGTCACTACCGCCATTAAGTAGAGCATTTGTGCGAGACAAATTGCCGGTCATTCTCTTGAATACACAATCATCGCAAACGTCACTGGAGGTGAACTGTGTGATGCCCGTACGTGTAAGTGGTTATTTCATGAGGGAAAATCCATCACTTTGAGTTCAGCTGCGACAAATTGATTTTGGTGCAAAAATACACATCCATGCGATGTTTTCGCGACTGGATAAGACTTGCCTTGTGCGTGAATTTGCGCCGCTCACGTAGACATTCTATGTACGTGTTTTCGTTGAGGTCGTTTTTGCCTATGCACGCGTAATATTACTTTTGCTTTCTTGATATTTTTTCGGACACACAGAGAAGAACAAACACGATCAAGTAAATTTTGGGCAGGAATCCAACGAATTCCTCGATAGGTTTTATCGCTCAATCGTCCTTGAATTTTCCCACGACTTTCTCGTTGGATTTTTTAACAGCGGTGTCAGACTCGTACGCCAATTGCACCACCAGTGCTGATGTGCATCAACAATGAGTCAGTGCCTGTCTACATCATCCGTATGTTTTCGCCGTATCACGGCTTGATCTTGTCATTGAAGAGCTCGTATATGCGCCGGCTTTGACAAGTAAAGAATGGACGCGCCAACATAAATTGGTTTCGTCAACTTTAGACGAGATTTTCTGCTGTGTACGGCAACGAGCCCACCACTGGCAATCAACGTGTGAAGTTTCTTTTCATAACTATCCTGGACAAGGTCGACGTGGACTCGTTTTCGCAGATTTTCCATCGTTTTCCCCCGAACATGACATTGTTCATTAGCTTGAAAATGTCCTTTCCAAATTCAGATACAACTGAAGAATGAACATGGTACACTCAACCAAATTGCCACCGGAATCGTCAACGAGCTTACACTGTTATGAGGATCAGTATTCGATAGGCACCAACAACACTTTCGAGACCAGTGGAAACACACTGTGGGCGTAGTGTAGTTTGTATGGGTATTCCAAATCAACGCATGGGTTGCTCGCACTAGTGTAGAGATCTCACGCCATGGAACTACCGCCATGGATACCAAATTCGACAAATAAATGTTGATTAATTGCGTGAGCAGTTCCAACTTGACGCAGGTTTTCGACAGCAACGCATCACAGACTATTTCAGGTGATGACAAGTAGACCGAGGGGTCAGGCATGTACACGTGAAAGTCTGTATTACAAAATGCATCAATGATATCCGCGTGCAGCAGAATACAAATCGGAGTAGTCACGGTATTTCGAATACTGAACGAAAACCAGACGTACGTTGTTCGCGAGCGCTTAATCGTTGGTAGAATGGAAGACCTCAATCGGTGGCAATTGAGTTTCAGAAAACGTATCCTGATCGCTTATGACACTGATACGGGTAAGCAAGCCAAACCTTACAGATTTATCAAGGAACACTTGCGTATCCACGAGTAAAAATACCATTGCCTTCCGCCGCAAGATTAGTTAACGAGTGTGTCCGGAGTAAAGTTGAGAAACTTCATCAAGTCAATTAACTGCAGAAGGCCAACTGGAACTTCATATTCTTTTACATGTTGTTAGGGATTTCACATATTTGTTGTCTTGGATGCTGTTGCGATTGATTGAATGATCAAGTGACCATGACACTCGCTCAGGTTATTCAGCATGACCAGAATTCTTGTTTTGTTGGGGTAAATTTGCAAGTGCAGTTTGCATGCGCTATGTACGGACCCCCTGTACTCGTCAGTGACATGGCTGTGATCAAGCATATTTGATCAGTGGAGATGAGACCTCCAAGACATATCAACAATGAGTCTCCGAGCAAAACTTGCAACTATCATAGTCATGTCTGCAGACGATGCAAGCTGTTGTTTGATCGATTTCGCTGTAACCACGAGCTATCTAATAAACACCTCAACAGAGTCCTTGCTGATAAATAACATTGGCGGTTCAGTTGCTATGTCGTGTCAGAAATTAGTGCTACTAAACTCAGATTTGACTTGTTCGGCAACTTGTATCACATTTGTATCCCCCAAGCAACCTTTGTGCTCAAGGAAACGTTCAAACATTTTAAATCCGCTTAAATGACACGGAATTTTCATCCTTCGTTGAACCCCGTCAAATTTTTAAACGTTTTTGCCGGATTCTGCCATTATAGTATGCTGCGACGTTTCGCTGATTAACCCAATGTAAAAGTCATGGTTGTAAGGCAACTGTTGTGAGCCAAATACAAGCATTCAGCGTCGACACGGACACTTTCTTCTGTGTTACTTACTGTACCGGTAAACCATCCAGGAAAGATCTTTTATCCACAAGTAAAATATGCCTCGCCTCTGTGCCATCCATGTTGCTTAACAACAACAGATCAATGTTAGTTCGCGCGGTCTCAGGAAGGTCTGCATGCCGCGGTTGATTGTCTAATCGGCTGAATGCCGATGTTCTTAGTGAACACGTGAATGGCGATGTTAGGATTAATTCATTCAAACTTGAGTTTACCCAGGTACTGTTTGTATTTTCGCGGATGATAAGTATAATTGTCCGCAGGATACAGCGCGGATAATATCGCCCATTCAAAACATCGGTTATTGTTGTTTTTCACGTCTTTTTATTATTTATAACTAATCGTTAAACCTCTGCAAAATCCTTTCTCGATTTCGTCCTTGATAGTCTCATTGTGTTTGCGTTTCAGGATTACACTAGCACAACTGTCAACCCTCCCGAGTTAGATTTTGACCCCTTCTTTGTTTAGGAAATCGGAACATCTCGAAGATACGTGCGGCATTGTAAAATGTACACCGAGAACAATGTTTACCTTGAACATGGTCGTGAGTCGCGTTGCCCCTGCTTGCATCAACGATGATATGATTCTGCACGCATGTTCAAAACAAGCTTCACAGTGTCTCTACTTGGTTTGTATGCGCGTAGCCTGATTGCCCGGTAATTTTAGAAATCATCACCGCGCTTGAGCAGCTTGGACTTGGTGACATGGACTCTTGGTGAGTATATTCGACAGCCTCAGCGGGGATAGTAGCTGCGATACAGCGAAGATTTTCCTCGCTGGCGACCATACGTGCAATTTCAGCCCGAATTGCCAGAGGAGAAATTTTAATATGCAACCGCTCTGACGTTGCACGAAGCTGCCTCACTGTCAACCATGGCTCATCCAGATGAGATCCTAATTGTGCAAGTATGTCTGCTTATTTTGTACTACATGGTATCCTTATTCCACGGTCTTGCTCGAATAGCTTAAGCTGATTCACGGTAGGTATGGTCCAATAATAAAAGCATAATGTAATTGAACTTTTGTGGAATTATTTTTACTTTACCAGTATCAGAAACAACAACAGCTTCGACCCTTGATACTGTTTCAATGACTTCATGGTCTGCTTCGACGGCATCGTTGGAATTTTCCACGATAACATCGTTGGTTTGTTCATTGTTTCTTTTCCGCATTTACACTGAGAGTCTGTCCCGGCTCTCGTGATAATACTTAGCCATTGCTCCGATATAGCTGACTACGCCACGTGACTCCGATACCTCATCTGAGGCATGGTCGGGCGCCAGCACCAACACGTAACGCAAGCAAATGGGATTTACACTTTTCATAATGACATGCTATGCCGCAAAGTTCACTTTTACTAAGGCAAAAGAAATGGCATCATTTCTTTCCTAGTACCATTCAACTTGTCATATAGTACCTGAACCGGGAGATGATATGTTAGAATTTTCTGGAGTCCATCAAGCGACATACAATATTTTTGTGTCACTACGACATGGATATGTAGATCAGGCTTTTGCAAATAGACAGGCTTGCTTTTCCCAAAAGATTTCGCTTACAAGTCTGGATAGACTTTCCACCAAGTCGGTCTAGGCCCTCACGAGTTCTAATAATCCATCAGATAGTGCTGCAACTCAAATACAGCCAGATTTCGCACGTCTGTGTCCAACAGTGTCACCGGCATGGAGTGCTTGCATATCTCAGCTATGATGTTTGCTTCATCGGACTTGTAAATGGCTTCTGAGAACTTCTTCCACCGACTCCGCTCCTTTGTTTCTGCGGCTTTGTACATCAGTTCATATACCTCATGAATGTCGGGTGTAGATGTCATTGCTATATCATACAGTTTCTAACTGAATTGTTATGATAGTAGTCTTGTTCCACACGTCAATGACTTCATCCGATGGCGACTCAATTAACGTCAGCGATTTAAATTTTACTTGCACTACATTGTACAATGACTTTTCTGGCGCTTTGTTGTATTCTTCACCGCGGTTTCAGCGTGCTTGTTCTATCATAATCCCCGACTCGGTTAATTTATCAAGATGGTTCATTTTTAGCCTCTTCGACAAATTGATATGATGTTTTTAAATTAAACTGCGATTTGATCTTTTGTAAGACGGCATAAACACGCCATTTGTCTTGTAATTTAATTCCTGCATTAGCTGCATACATAAATTCTTTGATGACACTGTATGTGATAAGAGTGGTACTCTTGGCATTATGTGCTACTCCCTGTGAGTGTTTAACGTTGTAGTCTCATACAAAAGACAACTCGATGCTATGATTATTTCTTTGAAAGGCACGCTGATGTCTTAAGCTATTGCACACTAATGTCTTACAATCAGCAGAAGTATTCTGTCAATGACGATTACGGGGGTGCAATTCGCAATCCCAGATGAGCTCCTCGGGTACAAATAACATTCTAGAATATCTCGAATATTTAGAGGATGCCTCACACCAGACTAGCTCACAAAAAATCATGCATGCTGGTAGATGTAATCGACACCAAAGGTTCATCGTCAGATTTCACTTTCATCTTCATGTGCAACTTTATCTATCCTCGACCTTTTCTGAATTAATAAAGAAATAATTTACCGCGACCTTAATAAAAAATGTAATCGATTCCTCTTTGAGAATTATAGACACATAGAATCAAACATTTCTCAGGTTATGATGTACCTTATAGCACATTCGAGACCACAGGCGCATCATCACATGCAATATTGGAAAATTATTTGGAACACCACTAGAATTCAATTGGAATTATATACATTTGGATTTGTGATAGACCATTTACGATTATTTGGGATATAATTCACAATACTGTAAGATTTGTTTTTAAATTTTCACTTTGTTTTCTCGGGATATAAATTATTTGTTGAATGTTACAAAACTTGTTGGTTTAATCTTTTTTTCAGATACTTAGTTTAAGACCATAACACCAGAGAGAAGCGCATGGAGGGCTTTCTATCATGAGATCCACCACAGGAGATCACCAATTCTGTCCACGTTTGTCTCCCATAGGAATACATTGGCGTGAGCAAAAATGGTTAAAGTCATGGGAGGGGTTCGTAGAGGAAGTGAACCTATAATTGTAACAGTGGTCTCACGCTACTATTTTAACACAACCACTTTTAAAACTATGGCGGCAGTTTGAACAGTACAGCGCCTTGACCATTACAATGTGAGCTAAAATACATATTGTCCGTCATCGCGAATGAAAGAATGCCATGAAACCATTAAAGTCCGTTTAAAAATGAATATTGTTTATATATTTTTCATACCATTACAATATAGATTTTATATGCACCATCCAGTACCATTCACGATACCTTTTGAAAACAAATTTTGTTGTTTCTAATCATCCATTAATAACTTGTCCGTAGATTTGACCATGCTGTCGTTTTATTGCGAGACAAATTAGATAAGAATGTACTCGAAAAGTTTTATGTATGTGGTGCAAGGTGTTATGTAGTACAGAACCGCACGTTTACAGTACGGAGCACTTACTATGGTAGTTTATCATCGTGCAAATTTATTACACACTCATCGAGGTATTGGCTTTTAATTCGGCCACTTCAGAAATAGCTAAAAAGAACATTCTTAAGTATCATCTGTGCCTCGAATGAATATACTAAGTGAATGAAAAGATATATAACAACTTATTTCAAATCCACTAAGTAGTTTTTAAGATATGGCCGTTTAGTTGCAACATTCCTAGTAATAGTCTGGGTTACGGGAGTCGCAATAAGGGAACTACTTGTGCCGTTACTAGATCACATCCGGTCTATCGCCCATACATTTATTTTGGAACTGTTAAAAATTAAAATCACACACCATAAATAAGTTAAACTATGTAGCAAATACTGAAGGTGAATTCAGATCATGGACATACGAGTGAAATCAGTTATTCTGGAACTCAGATATTTTAATTTATTCCAGAAACCTTATGTTTTTCACTACAGCAGAATATCCCTTACTAACTCATTATGTAAGCAAACAATATATCAAGATACTCCCCAGAGATGATGCTAAGAGTTTATTTTTATGAAATCAAATTATATGAAAACTTTCTAACATCCATCACCCATTTTACTGACTTTAAATCGAATATCAACTTGTCGCATAACAGGAATGGACTAAGCAACGTCATGCAAACTGTTCCCGAGTGGCGCTATCTATTCTCTCGAACGCCACAGTCACCAGAGACTGATATCTGCAACTTGATCTTGTTTAGATCTGTTTTCAAGACTCTTGCAAAATGTAACGGAAATATAGAAATTATAGGCTTTGAACAAGCAACATAACTAGGTTAAGTTTTCGTAAATGTTGGCTAAGTTCAGTGCCAGCAAATTACTGAAGCGACAACTCAGAACGAGGTTAATCCTAATGATATCATTCTGACAACACATACGGGAAGTTGCGTTGTTTATCTATCGTTCAGGAGAGCAGTTTTAAACCACTCAATATTTCCCCGGCCAATTCTGTTATTGTTAATGTGATTTCGGATGTCAATGTTAAGCCACCTTAGAAACTAATTTTAAGGCAAAGAAACTGAATTCGATGCCTCATTCACTAACGTCGGCATCTGCCACCAAATATATCTGACGCTTAGTCAGTGTCTAAACGTTCCTTGTCAGTCGTGTACGTTTGATATTTAAAGACGATTCTGTAAGATTTACAACGACTTTCATGATGGAATGGTGGGTAATTCGCATATGCTCGAGTATGTATCCTTCTTGCATCCACAATGATAATTCACTTAGGTATATTTCGGGCGAAGAATTTACACCGATTTGCGTCGCATGCCTTCCGAATACCATTTTCGAATGAACAACGTCTGAATGTCAGCAACGTAGCAGTTAGAACTATCACTGTTTTCACAGGAAAAGTGTTTGATAGTATGCTACTGCCTCTGCATAACAAAAATCATTAATTGCAGAAAAGAAAGCAAGAACGTATCCTTTACAAAAGTGCTAAAAAATAAACTTTTATAAATACAAAGTTCTCGAATGTTTGTTTTTTTACATTTAATAAAAGCAATTTGTCACAACCATTTCGTCATTCATCAGTATTTCGCGTCTACTTGATATTAATACATGTAGATTCTTGTGTTGCTCAGATTAACTGACCTGTCGGCAAGGGTTGATATAGGAACCTGTAACGTAGACTTTGTTTAAATTATATTCATAATTTACAAATCCAAGAAACAATGTTTTTGTTTCATGCATCCATGTTCAAATCTAATGCTCCTTTTTATTGTTCCTATAAAGCTGTGACAAACGCTATAGTGCACACTGGCTTTAATAAAGTACACCTTCATACGTGACATAAAAGAGAAAAAGTAGCATACATACGTTTTTACTCTTTAAAAAAAGTAACATCTACATTCCTTTCAATGTATCACAATAATAAACAGCTTGAGTAATTTCACTATCTGACCATAAAGGTGTCGCCTACGTTTTCTGTAAATACCTATAATGACTTTCTGGCTCTCTTGCCCGTACCTCAAAATCCTCTTCAGGCTAAGTATTATGGTTCTTACACAGTTAAAAAGAAAGTAAATGATTTAAATTATATCATAAATACTCCTGGAAGGCGAAAACAAAAACAACCTTTGCCATGCAAATATGTTAAAAGGAGTATGTGGATAGAGATAGCCAGGTTAATCATGCAGTTTATTTAGTTGAACCTGTCCCACACACTGAGGATTTAAGCGGTGGAATGTAATCGGGCTGTATTGATTTTGGAGCAACAAATCTTCGAAATTCAGAAATTATTAATAGTCTGGACCAGACACTTTCACATTTTCAGCACCAAGAAAAGAATGAACCAAAACAGTTATTACTGAAATTTTAGCACTTATTTCCAGATGTTCCTACAAGAACAAATCAAATCTACAATGACGTTGAAATTGTAAATTCCACTCCTGTGAAACAACACCCGTACAGGGTGAACCCTCTTAAAAACAGGGATTTTTGAAGAAAGAAATTCATTATTTGCTGGAGAATGATTTCATAAAGTAGAATAAAAGTTATTGAAGTTCACCATGTATACTTGTTCCGAAACCAGATAATACTTTCCGCATGTACAATGATTGTAAAAAGGTGAACAGTGTGACTAAAACAGATTCATTTCCATTACCAAGAATCGATGACTGCATTGATAAAATTGGAAACACAAAGTATGTCACCAAATTTGACTTTCTGAAAGAATTTTGGCAAATTCCACCGACGGAAAGGGCAAAGGAAATTTCGGCATTCGTGACTCAATATAAAGTGATGCCGTTTGGGATGAAAGGTTCGACTAGTACTTTTCAATGCTTAAAGAACATGATTACATCTGGTCTAGATAATTGTTGTTGTTGTTGTTGTTGTTGTGGGGCTTAACGCCATTTTTCAGCACACGACAGGCTATACATGGCGGCCAGTATTAATGGTGGAGGAAGAAACCGGGAAATCCCCGGAAAGAACCACCGACCCACGAGAAGCTACTGGCAAGCTTTCTCACATATCCACATTCGCCGAATCCTAGACTCGAACCCTCGCAGACAGAGGTGAGATGGCAGTGATCCGTAACGGAGAGCGCTTTAGACCACTCGGCCACTCGGGGCCCCCCTAGATAATTGTGATGCTTACATCGATGATATCATCTACAACGACACCTGGAAAGATCGTTTAGCGACAATTCGGAAATTCTTTGACAGACTCACTAATGCAAATTTGACAATTAATTTCTCTAAAAGTGAGTTTTGCCGTGCATGTGTAAGTAGTAATAGGGGATCGTTTACAGACAATGAGAATTACCCTTACAAGACCCCTGTGACCGTTTACGGACAAGATTTATAAGGACAAAAGGTCGGGACCGTATACGGACAAGGGAAAGTTGAACATAGGTTGGGACTGTATAGGGACAATAGGAATGGAGCAGGTGGGGTGACATCACGGTACTGGACATTGGCAACAACGTTGCAAGTGGCTGACCTCAATCAGGCCAAACAGGGACAGCGGGTAAGTTCAGCAAGTTCAAATCAAATACACACAAATGTGGCAAAGAGACTAAATCTGTTCGAGGCAATGGAGTGGCCCTGAAAAGGGCCTTTGGATTTTTCTTAACATCATTCAGTTAACATAGACCGCATCTCACGGATCTTCTTCTCTTCCTCAAACTTTGTCTGACCTCTGGACCGTAGACTAAGACTCCCTTCAGACAGTCTTGTCTCTCCACATAGATCCTTCGTTTCCAAAGGGCTGTATCAGTCATCTGGGTGATAGCCCATGATGATTTGACATACATGGAATAATCCGGGTGGAACAGCATCGGCGATAGGAGGGTAGACGATTCTGCATTAGTCCACATCTTGTGACGAGAACAGTTGAAGTAAATGAATTGAACCGCGGTTATTTATAGTGGAAGAGCGGATCGAAACGGATTGAGTTCTTTCACCAAGGCTAACACGCGTTACAAAATTCAGTCACAGTGCGGAATCTGTCTTCCAATCCGAGGAGAGCTGCCTGTGACGTCACATTTACTATATAGTGCGCTAGCGTCTGTGCGCAGTGACTCAATGCGACAGAGTTAGAACATGACGGAAACAAAAAAGACGATGAATTGGGATGCACTGGCCATGGAGACGAGAAGTGATGGTATAGCAGCGGCTTCCAAAGCCAACACGATCCTAATTCCAGTAGAGACCGATTTTAATTGGGATTTAGTGGATTTTCTCTCTTCTTCGCAAGAATTTGTTCCGGTACCAGCACCTTCGCCACCTTCTCCTTCTTTACCGTACGTCGAGGATTTTAAACAGAGACAGAAGGAATAATTGGAGAAATATTTGCAACAGCAGAAAGAAGCAGAACAACATTTCTCCTTCAACCTTCAACAGCAACAGCGAGAGAAAGAAGAGGCAAGAAGGAAACGACAGGAAAAAGAAGTAGAGAAGAAACAAGGTCTAGGAGAAAGGGAGGACGGTGAAAGTCAAACGGTGACGGTACCCTTAGACATTTTGGTCGAGTTAAGGAGTCTGAAAGAAATGTATCAGACTTCTTTATTACTACCCTAGAGAAAAGACCTTCCCGAGACAAACAGTCCAACCCCGTCCACACACCTACTACGCCTGAGATACCCACCCTAGAGATTTCTACCAAATCATCGGCAGAAGCAGGTCCAGAAGTAGGCCTTGGCCGTGGCAAAGGCATAAGGCAGTTAAAGCTCATTACTTCCCGTTCCTGAGTTTGTTTTCTTAAAAAACTAAAAACAAACACCTAACGGTCCTTTTCAAGGGCCACCCACCTCTCTCGAAAAGAGATAGTATTGATTTTCCAAAATCAATTAAAACTCAAAATCCCTTTTTTCCCATGATGCACATGTGTTAGTGCGTGAGTGTAGGTCCTTATTCTAAAAAATCAAAATCAAGAGACACTTACATTTTTTTTCTGGTCTATTCTGGTACAAATGTACAATTCATTGTCACAACACAACAATTTAAAAAGTTCATTAGCTTCTTCTTTGTCTTTGTTCACTCTCTCCTTTTTTGAATTTCTTCACTATTATAGATTTTTTTCTCCTCTTCTTCCTCACATTCTTCTCTTCTTCTTTCTCTTCTCTTTCTTAACGTGTTTGGATTCTTCCTTTTTGGAGGGAACCCCTTCTTCCTGTTCGGAATCCCTCTCTCCCTCCTGCTCCTGTTGCTTCTCAGGGCAGTCTGAAAACCAATGTCCTTTCTCTTAACAATGCAAACAGGTATCTTGACCTTTGCCTCTTTTGACACCTGTCTAGCTTTGACGTTGTGGACATTCAGAAGACCAATGTCCTTTATTCTCAAAGATATAGCAAATATCTTGACTTTTATCTCGAAAGGAGGTGGAGCAGTCCGTCGGCTTGTCTGAAGAAAACCATTGTATGACACTTCGCAAAGCTCTGATCAGAAGTTCGATCTGTGTTGGCTCTTCCATTTTTCTGGTCGGCTTGACAGTGAAATGAATACTTTGAGGGAAGACACTGGTCCTTTATATAGGCAAGAGACTGGTCTGACATTGATATTTAGGGGATCATGGCGTTTATAATGTTGTTATTTGACGTTTTGCAGTCAAGATCAAGCGATCGCATCATTTCGTGGAGAAAGGAGAAGAAAGTAAGAGGCAGAAACGTGACTTATCTACTCGCACAGTAGCTGAAGTCGTGGCTCAAATGCATATCAGCGATTTTGAAGATGACATGAGTGAGCCAGAATCCAGATCCAAAAAACCTACACCAAACCAATGTCCACCACCACCAGTTAACCATGAAAAGTACTACCACATCCAAGAGAAGGACAAACGCTCCTCTAGAAAATTTAGAACCACGGCCTACACGTACACGGTGAAGTTTAGATTTCAAGTCCGATGTACCTCGGAAGACTGTAGAAGAGTCCATCACTAATGTGTGGGATTCTTTGTTAACCACACTGAAACAGTTGTCAAGCCAAAGAAGACGATCGCCTGAGACTTTTATTTATCACTAAAGTCTGAAGTCCCCTGTTTGGATCGAGTTTAGCAAACCATCAGAATTGACACCTTCCAAAGTCATCAACAAGATTCAGCACGTACAGCAATCCAACAAGTTTCACATCACCGATGGAAGAGCGACACTGTTCATGACCCACGTTTCTCTTCCCAAAGGGACCGAACGCATGATCCTCGTCCGAATTAACAGCCTTCAAGACAAAATGTGTTTAACCAGGGCTATCGTGGTGGGACGAACATATGCCGACAAGAACGACACGGCAGAATGGAAAAGAGCCTGACAAACTATTCAAAAATCTAACCGGGCCAAACAACCAAGAGAAGCAGAACTCCTGTTACAGCAAGCTGGCCTATCTAAAGACACACCCTGCGGCATTCCTGAAATTCAAAAATTACAAGACGTCTTGGTTCCACGCTATACCTTGAAAGTACAACCTCAAGAAGTGCGCGGACCTCTGTTGTTTCCAGGCAAAGATTTCAAAGACGGAAAATACATTCACGTCTATCATCACGATGAACATTTCGATGCCATTAACAATATCGCCACATTCCTAGGATACGGTTATTATTGTGAGAAATGTGACTATGGCTATAACAATCGAGAGTAACACAAGCATTGTGGATCGAAATGTGAGGGATGTTTAGCCTCTAAACCATGTCTTGATGAAGGACAACAACGAGTGCAATGCCCTGCTTGTCAGCGCACTTTTGTCAGCCCTACCTGTTACCAACAACATCTGAAGACGCAAGGTTCAGAGCGGAAAAGTGCTTGTCAACTCCTTAGATTGTACCCTACTTGTGGACAAGGCACACGTACCAATAGTGCCAAGATACACGTGTGTCGAGGAAAGAAACGATGTCACATTTGTCCGCAAATCGTGGACTTGGAACACGAATGCTACATTCAAAACTACAATTCCAAACATCAAGAGGAAGATGGCCAGAAGAAATTTATTTTCATCTTTTTCGATTTCGAATGCGTGCAAGAGACTGGCATTCACATTCCTAATTTCTGCGTGGCTCATCGAGCGTGCGAGAAATGCATCCAAAAACCGATCTTTAGTCATTGCCCTCACTGCAGCAAGATTTCTGGAGGACGTGGAAAAGTCTTTCGTGGACCGAACACGCTGGCCGATTTTGCCCAATGGATTTTAGATCCCATCGACGAGACGTGGAACCAAGAGGATATGGAACGTTACGGAGACTGCCATCTCTATGCCACGGCGATGGCTCACAGTTTCTAGGGATACGATGGGCAATTTCTTCTCAGATACTATACGGAACAAAGCATCAAATGACCTAAAGTGACTTTGAACGGAGCCAAATCATCTACATACAAGTGGGACAAGTGCAGTTTAAAGATTCGATGAGCTACTTGGTCATGCCATTGAGCCGAATACCCAAAACGTTTGGAATGATAGAAATGGTCAAAGGCTATTTTCAGCACTTTTTCAATACCGAAGCCAATCAACACGTCGTTCTACCCCATTTGCCTGATGCTCACTACTACGACCCAGACAACATGCGCACCGAACAACGAGCAGCTCTCTACGCTTGGTACCACTCTCACGCCTCGGACCACTTCGACTTTCAAGAAGAAATGTTAACGTATTGTCTTTCCGACTTGGACATTTTACGGCGTTGCTGTGGAAAATTTCGAGAATTATTCATGGAGCACGGAGGGATCGATCCTTTAAAGGAAGCCTGCACCATTGTTAAAACGTGTTCCTTTGTGTACCGCCAATGATCCATGCCGAAAACACCCTTGTTGTCATAATCCCTCAAGCGACCAATTTTGTCAAATGTAAATACTCGGTCAAAGCCCAACGCTGGTTACATTACTTGTGCGACAAGGAAGACAAATGGATCCAACATGTCCGCAACGGAGGGGGCGAAAAGACCATCGGAAGGTATTCGGTGGATGGCTGGGACATAGAAAACCCCAAGATTATATGCTAGTTTAACGGTTGCTTATTTCACGGATGTTTCATCTGTTACCCTCAACGTGACACTAAAAATCAGTTTTTACAACGTACCATGGAAGACTTGTACCAGGCCACTTGTCAGCGTCGCTTGAAGTTAGAACAGCAAGGATACCAAGTGGTGGAAATGTGGGAACGCGAGTACGATCACAGTTTCAAAACCGATCCATGTTAAAGGGTATCGTAGAAAGTTACAAGCTAGGGGACCCACTGAACCCGTGGGATAGTTTGTACGGAGGACGGGCGAATGCCACCTATTTGCTGTACCAAGCCGACGAGTAGAAAGGAGAAGAAATCAAATACTTGGACGTGTGTTCGTTGTATCCTTACGTGTGCAAATATCGTCACTTTCAAGCAGGGCACTCACAATTGCTGACGAATACATCGATCTAGACAACATTCGACAATACGAAGGATTGATTAAATGCAAAGTCTTGTCTCCCACGGACTTGTACCGTCCCGTTTTACCTCACCATTGACAAGGAAAACTGATGTTGCCTTTGTGCCGCACTTGTGCCGAGACATGCAACCAAGACCAAGCTTGTCAGCACACCCAGAAAGAACGCTTCTAAATGGGAACGTGGATCAGCGTGGAATTGTTTAAAGCTCTGGACCTGAGATACCAACTGTTAGAAGTGTACGAAATTTACCACTTTCCCAAGACAGAAAAATACCACAAAGGCGACCAAACTCAGAAAGGCATTTTCGCAGACTACGTGGATGCCTTTTTGAAACTGAAACAAGAAGCCAGTGGCTATCCTTCCTGGTGCCACACTCCCGAAGACCAAAAGAAATTCAAAGAGAAATACTTGGAGCAGGAAGGCATCACTTTAGACCACGTGGATAAAAACGAAGGAAGGCGATAGTTTGCCAGAGTGATGTTAAATTGCTTGTGGGAAAAAATGGCACAACGACCGTGTTTCCCCAAGATAGAGTATTTGACAGAACCTTCCCGCTACTTCCAGATGATTCGCGACAAAACTAAAGTCTTGAAACACGTGGACGTCGTTCGTGAGGACTTGATCTTAGTCAATATGAAGAAGAACTAGACTTTGTAGAAGCTGACGAATTTGGAAATATCATCATTGCGGCTTACGTGACAGCCCATGCTCGCTTACAATTGTACGAAGCCTTACACCAGTTAGGATATCGTGTGCTGTATTTTGTCACAGACAGTTGCATCTACATCGATCGCCTGGGTCACCGGCACCCTGACATCGAAGGAGACCTTTAGGAGCCTGGACGGACGAGCATCCCAATGACCAGATCCTATGTTTTGCTAGTGGTGGCCTCAAACATTACCGTTACGAATACCGGGACCAACAAGAAGTGCAAACGGAGTGTAAAGTGAAAGGATTGACTAGCAATTATCAACTAGTCAAGTGATGAACTTTGGGGCATTGAAAAAAGCCTTAAAGTCTGGAGAGGATGGAGATTTTAAAGTTACCACCTATCAACTTCACAAGATTGTACGTTTAGCCACACACCAAATCGTCTGTCGGTCTTTGAAAAAAGTGTATCAAATCGCGTACCAGAAGCGAGTGCGACTTTCCAAACACTTCACTTTACCTTACGGACACACTGGTATAAATAAAGTAGTTCCAAGACGATAGCCACCAACAAGAAGGACGACTTCGACACAACAAGAATCGAGTGAAAGACCCACTAAGAACTCCAAGGTCAAAGAATATAATTTTCCTGTTTTCTTGCCTAACTATTGTAAGTGTGCCAGTCGATTGGGAATTTTCAAAAATGTTCTACGGATCCGGAAGGATTACCTACTGTGAATGTTTCAGCTAGAACAGGATTTGTCTACTTGGGACCTGAGACTGGTCTGGGATACGAAGTACAGTGTTTCAGTTGTGGTCTGAGCTTGCGTATGGATCGATGTATCTAGAAAGATTCAGCTATTCTGGAACATACTCGATGGTCTCCGCACTGTCCTTACCTTTCTATGGCCTTTACTCTCATCACACTACGGTACGGGTATGACGGTACCTTAGAGAAGGTAGTACCGTTGTCCGGGAAGAAAAAATGGAAGACTTCCAAAACTTGACATAAAAGTGAAACGATCTACAAGCTGGAGACTTCATTACGGCTAGTATAAAAAGGTACAACGTCCAAGACCGAAAGTTCATTGTGACTACCATTGCCAAGCGAGAAAGATGAATACTTTTAAACAGCAAGTATCAAGCGAGAGAAAACTCGAGTGCGATGCTGTGCCTTGCGATTGCAGGGATGCCGTACGCTGTGACCACAGTGAATCAGTATCACATCATGGGAACTTTGCTATGACTACCACTACTATACCTACCACGGAAAGTGATGTTGTGTGTGTCAAACCTGATGGATGCGAGAGCGATACCAGTCGTTATAGTACACCTTATCACTTTACTGGTTTTCATTGTCTAAGTCATCAACCACGTGAAACCATGCGGCTACCACCCTAAGGATGTCATCCAACCCTGAGCAAACTCCTGCGTATTTCACCGCACCATCATCGAAATGAACCTGTGAAAGCTGAACTGGGGTCGTCGTGTGGTTTGTGTCTTAGTGGCTTCTTTTCTGGGAATTTTTTACCAGTCGATTCCTTGTGGACTCTACGGTCTGTGTTGTGAGGTACCACCACAAACATGATGGTGTTTCCTTTAAATGTCCACGAGAGACTCATTCTGTTAAAAGCCTTGCGCTTTCATATTGACACTTTTCGACCTCTACGGGAAAAAAAAGATTCGTCAACTTTTACTCACTGAAGATATGTACGAAGATGTGTGTGTAGCTTGACTTTAACCCTCACTGGAAAACCGTATGTGACTGGAAAAGTTTGGATTTTGAGGCTTGGACAAAAGAAATGGCAAATTATGCCCAAGATTTGTGTTATGCATTCAACGGAAAAAGTAAACTGAAAGTGTCCAGTGAAAAAAGACCTGTGTTAACTGCAGTACCAGAACAAGAACCCGACACCTTGGAAAACTACTCCATTCAGGACAGGATTGTCATTGACATCGACATTCCTGAAAGGCCATTCCCGGAGGACACCTGGGTGACTGTTCCAAGTGTAGAGACTGTAAGAACATTACAAACTGTCCCTACGACACCACACCGTCGTCACCAAACATGTTGTACAGTGACTTGTTCATATTCCACTTTGATTGTTTGGATGTGTATTTTATCAATGTACTTAATCCTTTTATGTATTTTTGTCTTTCGTATGCAATTTTAAATTTTTTTATTTTCAATAAACGTGTCCTGAAAAAAGTATTTTTTAAAAAAAACTCTTGTTTTGTCTGTCTTCGTGTCAAAAGTGACACTCCCTGCACTATGGCTACCTCTGCTGTCTCTGCTCCCTCTTCCTCTACTTTCAGAGTCATCGACCAAAACATAAATCGTGCCAGTTGGGAGGCCTTGTATCATCGCCATCCCTTTAACATGTTAATTGCTGGACCGAGCGGTTCAGGCAAAACCAAAATTGTCAAACGTCTAATTGAACATAAACATCATTTGATCGATCGTCCACCTGAACGTATCGTGTGGTGTTACAAAGAGTGGCAATCGGCGTACAGTCTCCTGCGAGAAAGTCAAGGCTATTCCATCGTGTTTGTGGAAGGCATTCCTGGCGAAGACGACGGAATCGTGTCTGACCCCAGTCAAACACGTCTTGTCATCTTCGACAACATGTTAGGAGAAGACGAAGAAGAAATCAAACTGTGGTTAACGCGCAAAGGGCATCATCGTAATGCCAGTGTCATTTACATCACCTAAAATTTGTTTCAACAAAGTAAAGCCCATCACACCATCAGTCTCGATGCTCATTACGTGGTCTTGTTTAAAAGCCCTAGAGATAAATCGCAAGTGCAAGTCTTAGCCAAACAGTTAGGAACGCCTTGGCTGACACATGCGTACGACGATGCCACTCAAACCCCTCACGCCTATTTACTCGTGGATATAAAACCCACCACCCACGATTATTTGCAATTTCGTACTCATCTGTTTCACTACTGGTGCCAAGACGGAGGGCCCTTCGAGAACAACAAAAAGAAAATAGTCTGTCTCTCACATCGTCAACATGACGTCCCTTCAGTCTCGTCTTCCCGTCAAATTGATTTGTGCCTTGTACGGCATCAGTCGCGAAAAAATCCACAAATACTTGCTCGTGTCTTAGAAGCCAGTTTCAAAGAAGTCTTACGATGGTTTACGGTGACAGCACGTCAATTACAGCAAGGCATCATTCACATTCCACATGAAGCCAAACGCTTTTTTGACAGAAACAAAGTAACCTTGACGCAACTGGCAGATCCCCGCATCAACACTCAAACCAAAAAGCAAATCATTTTGAAACCTGGAGGTAGCGCTTCTTTAGGAGGTGTCATCATTCGCTCCCTCTTAAAATGGGATCCCAATGCCCCCAAAGTCCTCCCCAAGAAAAAAGCCACTCCCCGACCCAAGGGTACCCAGAAGAAGAAGAAAAAGAGCAGTGGTGTCAAGACCAGGTCACATCTGCCGAGTCAGACATTCCTGTTTCCCTGAAGCCACAGCAAGGACAAGGCAGAAAAAGACGACGAAGACACCCCTCCAGAGGACTTTACACACCCAGAGCTAGAAAGACTAAGAAAAGAAGAACCGTCCGAGACGCTGACATTTTTGATTATTAAATCACAGAGAGAAAGAAAAAATGATACACCAAGAATCTTGCGTATGTTCCAAGTCGGAACTGGATCTGTTTGCCATGCCACCCACCATGATGACGATGCAAGAATCCCAATGGGTAGAATTTCATCCTGTCTCCTCTTTGACGGATTAAGCCCCCATCGAATTTGAAATCAAAGGACAGCCCGAAGATTACATCGATCTCAATAGCAGTTACTTGTACTTGAAAGTCAAAGTGATCCAAACGGACGACACCGCTCCGGGAGCCGATGCTAGAGTAGCTCCCGTCAACAATTTCATACATTCCTTGTTCAACGAAGTGGATTTGTACTTGAATAACAAACTAGTGAGCAGCATCATGGATACTTACCCTTACCAAGCGTACCTGGAAAATCTCTTGATGTACGGAAAAGAGGCCAAAAACACTCATCTGGATGCTTGTGTGGTATGGAAACCTGACACAGCAGGCGAGGACAAGTTTAACGACACAGCCCTAACAGCAGATGACGATCCTCACAATATGGGCTTTAACGACAGTCGAAAGATAATTCTGCAAGGACATAGTTTAGAACAGTTGGATCGTTTGCATTTGGACATGTGGTTGCAAGAAAAGTATTTGCTGAACGGGATGGATATCCGCCTGAGACTGAATCGAAGCAGTACCGTTTTCCATTTGATGGCCAATACCAACGAGTACAAAACCATCATCCAAGAAGCCAGACTCTACGTGCTACGTGTGGAAGTGTTACCTAAAGTGGGAAACATCAGTCACACTTTGAGCAGTACGACTGCCAAGTATATGATACGACGCGTGGAAGTAAAAACTTCACCATTGCTGCTGGACTCCGATCTAAGATCGAAGATCATCTGTTCCAAGGACAGTTACCCAAACGTTTAATCATTGGCATCGTTAGGAATGCAGCCCTCAACGGAGCCCACGATCAAAATCCTTTCCAGTTCATGCACTACGGAGTGTCCAAGATCGAAGTTAGTCGCGATGGCAAGACCTTGTGTACCTGACCCTTCGAACCTAACTTTACCAAGAAGAATTACTTGAGATCGTACTTGTCCCTGTACGAAGCCAACGGACAGCTAGGGACCAACACCAGCAACGGCATTTCGTACGACGATCATGCAGGAGGTTAAGCTTTGTGGGCTTTTGATTTCACTCCAGACCAAGGCAGCGACGAGGGACATTTCCACCCTATAAATCTGGTCAGCTTCGTGTGGAACTTCAGTTTGTTACAGCTCTACCCGAGACCGTTAACGTCATGTTATATGCCGAATTTGACAATACCATAGATATCATCAGTTTGAGAGAAGTCATTCTAGACTATTAGAAGCTATGGAAGACTGTGATACCTCTTTCAATGGTGGAGACTCTTTGGAAATGGAATGGGAGGATATCACAGAAGCCGTGGAAGACAAAGAGGACACAGTGATGAGGTCCAGATGGCCAGAACAAGAACAACATTTAGTCTCCTGTTTTGCCAAACACCTGCGAACAAAATTACGGAATTGACCAAGAAAGATTGTTATGGATGTCAAAATGATCATCCCAGTCAAATTCAACACGATAAATGTATGATGATGAGTCAAGAAGAAAAATTGGACGAGTATCTGGAGGACGCATGGGGTCTCATCTCAGAAGAAGCAGTGTTGCATCAGTGGTATTAAGATTATGCGCGATAATTCCTATCCTCCAATGATTGCTCTAGAGATCCATCACATCGAAGCTCTCTTGGCTTAGAGTACGGAGACGAAGCGATGAAATGGTTACTTGTCAGAGATTTTCAAGCAAAATGTCATGACTGAATTGATGACTTATCATTACCTGTGAAAAAACAAGAAAAAACAACAAGACAAAAAATGGATACCTGGGAACTTTATTACCTTTTGAACAACAGTTCGCGCACTGCTTCTTGGAATCCTATCGTGTGTGCTAAAGATAAACTTCCTCATCGAAAACCTCAAGACCATCAAGCTTATGGTTTTGTGAAGTATTTTGATTCGTATGGATTACCACCTTTGGAAGACGACATCATCGGCTTTATGAGAAGAAATGCCCAGACGACACGATTCAATAATGTGAAAATGCAAGGCACAGATTCCATGGTGTGTGGACAATATTGTGTGTGTAATTGCAGTCTTGGATGTCCTTTAGAACATTTAGTGATTTATTTTGATCGTAACTCTTCTAGAAACAATGAAAAGTAGATCAATAGTTTTGTGGCCGTTATGGATATATCTTGTCCTTAGCTAGGATACGTAGTGTACATCAATGGCCCAATGGCTTCCATCAGCGGAAGTCTAACTTAACTTCACAACGTTGTCAACCTTGTCACAAATAGTTTATTTGGAAAATTGTTTTATTGTTAGTTGTTGGTTGTTTGTAAGTTAAATAAAAAAAAATGTTGTATTTTTAAATATGTGTCTGTCGTTTGTTTTCAAAAAAGCTGTGAATATATGCTCTTGGACTTCTCTCTATCCCTCACCATGAAATCAGCTATCATAGCGTACCGACTCAACCCAAAATATTGTAGGGATGTTTTCTATCGCGTCCGCGCTTGAAACATATAAAGCGAGGTAGTCTCCAGTCTGACCATCCATGGTTGACTCGTTCACCTACGAAGATACCTGCAAGACTAGCCAAGCTGAATGAAGCCTATGTGACTTTACATTGTGTACGGCAAAACCTGATACCCAAGCCTGATGAGATAGAGACTGTCACGATGTTGAAAGTGGCCGAAGACCGGATAGAAGAGGTCTTCAGAGATGAAATCAAGAAGGAGCAAGAAGAATGGACAGAGAAGTACAGACTTTAGAAACAGCAGAGAGAACAGCAACAGCAGCAGGAGCCAGACAGTGGCTTTGTGGACTGCCGTGAAGACACGAAAAAGTTCTCCTTCTCCTTCCGCAGAAGCAGACACTATTCTGTGGGAAAACCTGGAGCCAGACGTGGACGCAATCTTGGAGGATGAGAGATTGCCATCACCCCGTCAACACAACAGCCCTTTTCAGGGCTACCCCAACCATCTAGAAAAGAGATTCTAGTCAAATTCCCAAACTATGTGTCTGTCTTTATGTGTCTGTCTATAAGTTATAAAATAGAAGTGTGCCTATAAGCACTTCGTTTCTCTGGCTTGTCTGACTTGTAAGAGTGTGTGTGTGTGTGTGTGTGTGTAAGTAAAAAATAGAAGTGTGCCTATGAACACTTCGTTTCTCTGACTTGTCAGATAGTGTGTGTTTGTCTATAGATAAGAAGTCAAAGTGAGTGTTTCTTTTATGTCCGCGCGTTCCATGGTTTTTGGTTATGATATGGGTATTGTTAGTTTTGTATATTTAATTTAGTTGTTGTTAGTTAATTAGTTTTTTATTTTATTTTTTATTTCATTACATGCTATTCTAATGTAACATTGTATGTTGGACTTCACCTTGTCCAAAACTGAGTTTATTTCTGCTTGACCCAAATTGCTTTTTATTTTATTCGCTGTAAACAACTAAAACATAGCTAAATTATTTTCTATATTTATGAGTTAAAAATTAGTATTATTATTAATAGAAGAAGCAAATATGTTTATTTGGGTCAAGGTTTTTAAATTTCCTAAGTGAATTTTACAGGTTATAGTTTTTTATTTTGTAAACACCAGGATCAGTCTAGAAAGTTATTTTCCATTAGTTCATGCTTTTTTAGAAAATGCTAATTGTGACCTGAGGTCAGGTAGAGAACTATATATTTATTGTAACTGACAGGATTTATCATTCGTGCTTTAACAACTAGCACTTTCAAGTTGTATTATGTTGTGTCCAGTTGAAATGAAGTTTATTTCTTCAAGTTATTCAATTCAAGTGATCATTTTCTCTGGAAATATACCGCTCCGGTGGCCTAGTGGTTAGAGCGTCCGCCTCAGATGCGGGAGGTCGTGGGTTCGGCCCCCGGTCGAGTCATACCAAAGACTTACAAAAATGGTACTAACAGCTGCCTCGCTTGGCGCTCAGCATTAAGAGGTTAGTGTTAGGACTGGTCGGCCTGGTGTCAGGATAATGTGACTGGGTGGGACATCATGCTACATGTCTGTGGCATGATGCCCCAGTGCAAGACATCACTATAAACTGCCACAATGCAGACATCGTAGCGATATAACTGAAAAATTGTTAAAGCTACGTTAAAAATCATAATCACATCACATAATCACATCTCTGGAAATACAGAAGCGCTCTGACAAAATTCTTGGATAGAGACATTCACTGGAATTTATAGTTTATTCAAACCTGGAATTATATTTCCGTGATTCAATAAAAGACTGTTGGCACATCAATACACTATGAGCTATAGCAGACACATCATCGCCGTCAGTTTTTGGATTTATTCTGGACTTGTACTGAGTTTTATTCAGGACTTTAAGTTATTAGGACTTGTGTCTGTAATTATTGGATTATATTCGCAATATCATAAGTTCTGTTTTCTCATTTTCACTTTGTATTCATGGGAAATCAATTATTTGTTAAATTTTACAAAACTTGTTGTTTTTCGCTCTTTTTTGTTTTATATATATATATATATATATATATATATATATATATATATATATATATATATATATATAGACGTATATATATATATATATATATATATATATATATATATATATATATATATATATATATATATATATATATAACATATATTAAAAAATAACATGGCATTTAAAGTGTTGATATAAAGCAAATTGATATACCAATACTACTGGTATATCAAATTGTGATCCGCCCATGGCGCAATAATACGCACATATAAACATTCTAGCGAGCGACTACAGTTGATTCTAGATCAATGATGAATTTCCACATATTAATCGTTAATGACGTATGAAAATAACGATAAAACGTATTAATAATCTATGGAGCGGGATTACCGCCATAATTCTATGCATTCTACTTTCATAATTCTATTCATGTATATTGCATTCTTCATTGATGCAAACTGTACGTGGCAGTTTGCAAGTGCTACTTTCCTTCTGCATTGTTGTAAATGGCTGCTTACAAGTGCTCCATTCAGAAGTCCATCCATATATATTGTATTCTTTATTGATGCAAACTGTAACGGGCTAGTTGTAAGTGCTTAGATCCACTTTCCTTCCGCGTCATTGTATCTTGCTTTTTGCCAAACGCTGAATTCGTTCTGTAATTTGTCGAATGGCAAAATGCTATATCAGTTATAACAATTTTTATATGCTATTTATAAACCTGCCATATTACAAATTACATCATTCCAACTCCTGATTTCATTTAGATTTGTCCTTGCAACAATCTAAGATTCTCAGTATCGTCTTTCTTGTCCAACTCGTGCCGCCATCTGTTGTCATAATGGGATACTACAGTATTAGCATCGCATTATGACAACAGACGGCTCTCTAAATTTCCAAGGTTTTACCCTCAATTAAAAAAAAATGAATGCTCCTCACGGGAAGTTAGATTGCTTTACGGCACTAATTTTGTGGTGGCGCTCGAGAGTTTCGAATTTTGCATTAGGGTTAGAATTTTAAAGATTAAGAATTCCCCCGGGGTTTCCTCACTAGTTATACTGGATATTTAATAAAGACCTTATATATAATAGAATACCTATGATATATAAGGTTCAAAGAACCTTTTATTTCCTTTATTTTGGTGTATGATTGATGTGTGTAATATGGGTTTTAGAGTATACAGCTTGGCCTTACTCCAGATGTGCATCTTTCAAAAAAGTGCTAGCTCCACTTGATCATTTTCACTTCCTGAACTTGAGAGGTAAATTGTTTTTTAAAAAAAGTGCCGATAACTTTTTTTACATTTGATATATTTGGTAATTCATTCATTGCACTTTCAGAAGCTGGTATTGTCTAGTCTGGAAAAATTCATTTTCCCTATTTTAATAGCTGCTAAGGATAGTGTACTTCAGACAAATTCAGGCTGATTTTTGGAGCACAAGGGAGCAGTCATTTTAGATAGCAGTGTCCTAAGATCATTTACAATTTCCAAAAGTACAATATCCAAAGAAATGTCAGTCACATTACATCAAAGTACCATAAAGGTATGCCAACATTCTCTCCACTGTGCATGTTTTAAATGCAAACAACTTCACCTTACATACGTCACTCTCTCAAAAGTACATACTAACTGGTGAGCGCCCCCTGTGTGGTTAGTAGCATAAGTTGCTAGATCTACATGTGGAAAAAAAAACAACTTGTAATTCTTTCAGTCCAGTCTTTTTTAGGCCTAAGTTAGCGACGAATTTTTAATCGTTCTATAAAACCATGTGCTTTTTCGAAGATCTAAGTGATTTGTAACACTTTAAGAAAACAAAACGCCATCACAACAGCACTGTTGTCAGCAGGGTGGTCTTAGACCAGGTCTCTCTTCAACCCATATGAAACAAAAATGTAAAGTTAGCGGGCCATACATACTAATTTATGCTGTATTTATAGAACTTATTTTTGTATGAGCGCGGGCCACACAAAAGATTCCCGCGGGCCTGCAGTTGGACCACCTTGCACTACAGTACTGTACTGTCATGTAATGGACTGCACAGTTTTGACACACTGTAGCAATGGCTTTCACGTTTTCATAAATATGCTTCTTTCATAGTGATATCTCTCATTATTTTGGAAATATTAGTTATTTTAGAAAAGTACGGATCAGAAATGACAATGATATATTCCCTCGTACATTTCTTCACGAGCTTTCATCAGACGATCCCCGGTCGTACCGATCGTGTAGTACGTCACCCATTTTGATACACCTCACAGAAGTCAATCTTTTCCTGTGATACTATTGTACATATGCTCCGGCGAAAATAATGTATTTCAGAATAACATCAATAGCACATAAAGATTGGAGCACACCCTACCCCCAGCCCTCTATTCATTGATGAATGCTTATAATTTTCTTTGTAATGAGCCTCTGTACATCTCATTGCATAAATAAACAGCTTTATAAGGTCAACTGACAGGGGAACGAGGGGAGTGCCTAGTCACCCGAAGACTCTCCAAACACTCTTGAAAACACCCCAAGACACTTAAAATCATGTTTTAAAGTTGAAATTATTTTGTTTTGTATAATCTTAAATACCCCAAAATTGAAAATTAAAAATCCAGTAAATGTTTAAGCCAATTACATAGTCACCCACAGCAATGAAAGAGTTATTGTGCTTCTGATTCTAAGCACTGAATAAAAGCATTCTGTTATGTATGGATATATGAATACCAAATGCACTGTAAAGCAATTGAATACTCCTTTTATTTTCATTATCCATATGCATCCAGGCCACACCACAAGGAGGTACTCTTTCCATGGCCCATTTTTATTGATATTTTGGGAGTTTTTTCTTTCTTTTTTTATTAGATGCACACATATATATTTATTTTTTGTCATTGTTTCCTTTCCTTTTTGGTATTACTGTTATATACATTTACATTTAAAGTCCAGCAAAAAGCAGTCGGTGCATTTTTGTCCTTTTGTCTAATAGATGCTGTCACTGTCCTGATTTGCATGCTGTTCCTTTTGCCTTAATAACAACTGAAAATTTCCCATCTTCTGATGTTATGAATTTTGAATTTTGCCCATAAAGAATTTTAAAACTATAAATATAGATTCTAATTATTCAGCATACTGCACTTTGTCACATTAAGATTATAAAAACAAAAACTTTAAAAGAATTTTTGAAATATTAATGTAGTGACATGTGATTCAGACTTATTAAGTGTGTTGCTTTTTGTCATATAAAAGTGGTTTAGTTAGAATTATCTATGATTAAAAAGAGAGAGAGAATGCACCAAAGCTTGTATATTTCATTAAGTTATTGTAATTGTATACATGCATCCTGGGTAGATGAATGTTTTGGGACAGTCTTATGCTGTTTTGAGGTAGTTTTGTGATACCTTGAGGTCTTTCCTTCAGTAATTATCAGCAAGGGAAAAAACTCAACTGATCTTACTTGATAAGTATACAGTGTGAAATTTTACTGATAACTGTCCTTTTTTTTAGTTTGATTTTATTTAATTGCCTACATACATCCTGGGTAGTCGAGGGTGTTTTGGGATAGTCTTTTACTGTATTAGGGTAGTCATGGGTTTTTGGTGATTAAAAAGATGGAAAAAAACTCCTGATCTTAATTATATAATGCAGAATTTTACTAACCACTATCATTTTTTTTTATGGTTTGATTCACTGTAATTGTATACGTGTATCTTGGGTAGGTGAGAGTGTTTTTGGACAGTCTAGTGGTGTTTTGGGTTAGTCTTTCTCTTGGGGTCTTTTGTCAGACTTGGAAACGAGAAGCCAAGTGTTCATGAACTTGAATGAAGTGTTTAGCCCAGAGTACTACAGTATTGCAGGTCTTTAAATTAGCAGGCAGCAAACAAGTAATTAAAGACACTTAAAGGTATTATGTATGTCTATTTACTGTTCTTTGATTATTATTATATATATATTATAAAGATTAGTATATATTACATACTAAGCACTACAAGTACTGGGCAAAACTGGCTCAATTAAGTGATCAAATATATTTCAGGAATTTTGTTTTTACCCTGAGGGGAAAGAGTGCTAGGGTCAGCAACAGAAAACTAGGACAGTCAGGCAACTGAAAACACACATTTGTTTTTTACCTAATAATTATGTCCAAAATAAATTTAAGAGTAGACTCTAATGTTGATGTCAGAAATTTGCTGTCTGAATTGTTTTGTAGTCTGGTTTCACAGATGGTGTCACCTCATCCACTGTTACTGTTGTATTTTGCTCTGACAAGATTTTGTGATGAGAGCATTCTTCTGTTGATTTCTTCATGTAGATTTATTGATGATTTATGTAGAAATATGTTTTTGAGAATGCACATTATTTAAATCGGTTGTCAATAATGCTTAGGAAATGGTTTTATTATGAAACAAAAGTATACCAGTGATATCTTTTAAATGCCCATTTAATGTGCTAAGAGATAAAGTAACACAGTTTTAAAGTCAACACCTGTCAAGAACACACTGGTTATATTCAGTAGTGACTGCTTGAAGAATTATCCCCAAAAACATTTTATTACCTGATTCATATTCATTATATTCACTGTACAAAAAGTGCTCTTGTTTTGAAGAATCTATTTTTTTGCAGGTGATAAAATAACATTTTTGCACTTAATATGGGCAGAAACCATGAAAAAGATTGTAATTTGTAATTTCTGATGTTTTGACCATCACAAAAATACCAGACATGTATCTGAACCTGAGACGAAATTTGAAATTTGGCCAATTAAGTTTACCAACTCATGTGGTATTCACCAATTTCATTTGAAATAAATCACAGAACCATCAGCTGGTTTGATTTTGTGTCAGGTGTTTTTTTCATAGTGTCTGATCTTAAAAGATAAAATCTTTCTTGCATTTCATCCTGAAAGTTGAATCTAGTACTTTGTCTGAAGGGTTCTCCAGAAACATAATAATGTATAGTAATTAAGATGATAATACAGCAATGGAGCAAGACATTAATCATTTTGCTCATATAGTATTAATTCATTTATCAGCTTGCATTATACTTAATATCCTGTAGTGCATTTTATGCAGTTTATACTTTGAATACATCTTATATTAAAAGTGACTAGGTCACACCAAACTAAGGTCACTGTAGCCTACTTTTCATGCTTAGTGAACTTTATATATTCAGCCTTTTGATTATTGTACCTTCAGTATATTGCACCTTGTTTCACCTTTAGTTTTTAAAATGCAGTGAACAAGATTAACTAATAAGCTAATCAAACTTAATTAACTTTTCAGCCCTCAGTTTAAGGTACTATCTAATATTTCATGCATTGGTGTAATATAATCACATATCAATAATTCAATCACTATTCATTACGCCTATTTCATTTGCAGGTAGTTCATATGCTAAAGTTGTGATACAATTAATGTTTACAAGTAAATCAAAACATTATGCAGTATAATTAGTACAATAAATTGTAGTTGATGATTTTAGATAGTTCCTTACATTCAAGTTTTCACCTAAAAGCAAACAGTTATTTGTTGGACATTATTTTGTTTTCCTTTATTACTAATAATATGTCCAGTTTATTTTTGTTTTAGGTTTAGATGATGAGCAATCAGCAGCTTGCAGCTGACCTGTTGAGGAAGGCTGCTAATGCCCTGTCTTCAGCTACCACAGTTCCATGTGCAGCAAGTACCACAAGTAGCTCAACACCAAGACCTGTTTCAGAGATTAACGAAAATTTACGCAATATATTTGCTCCATACAGCCATCCTAGTACTGCTGCAAGGTTCCCCAATCCAAGATGGGGAAACAGTAAAGGCAGGGCTATGGAACCCATGTCATATTGGACCCGCAGATTTTGCTTGTTAGCAAGCACATCTGAGGTGTAAAGAAAACCCCAGCTATCTTTTTAAATCATAGATATTTTCACTTCTGATCAAACTCCTTTCGTTTATATGGAAACAAATTCTGTATGTCCCTTAATGTTTTTGGCAAAAATTCATGGCAGATCTGTATGAAACATAACTAGGTATAATTTTCTATCATGTGTGTGTGTGTGTGTGTGTGTGTGTGTGTGTTTTATATTTAACATAGCCTTAAAATATTTTCAGTCATATCACTATGATGTCTGCAGTGTGGCAGTTTATAGTGATGTCTAGCACTGGGGTATCATGCTGCAGACATGTAGCATCATGTTCCTCCAAGTCACATTATCCTTACACCACGATGACCAGTCCTAACACTAACCTCTTAATGCTGAGCACCTAACGAGGCAGCTGTTAGTAATATTTTGTTTAGGTTTTTGGTGTGACTGATCCAGGGTTCGAACCTGCGACTTCCTGCATCAGAGGCAGATGTTCTAACCAGTTAGGCCACCAGAGCAGTCCCATCCAGTTTGGTGTGGTTTGGTGTTTATCAGCACAGCAACACAGTTAGATTATTTAATGAAAAGGCAATAGGAGTCATTTATGCTTTACCCAAGGACACACCACAATCACTGACTTAGGCTGGTCCATTGGTAGGATTCTAACCTAAACCTTTTGGTCATGAATTCTGCATGCTAACCACTGAGCTATTGTTGATACTTCCAATTTTGGATGATTGAGATACCAGGGAGAATATAGCATGAGTGTATCTTATTGTTATGACCTATGTTCTGTCTCCAACTTGACAAGTTTGTCTCTCATCTGATGCATTAAGTCTAATCCTAGTAGTGTACAATTGAGACTTAAAGGACACCTTAGGAATATCCACATTAAAAAAGAGACCCAGGTCTACTAGACCTACTTGACCACAACCTAAACTGTGTTCAGTATCAGATAATAGTAGCAACATTAAGTGGAAATACAGAGAATATTTCTGGACACACCAAGATGTATCGTGATTGTAAACACAGAAGTGTGCAGATTGCGATACCTGTATTATTTCTGCTGTAAAAGCCTAATATGGTGAAGTTCATAATATTGTCATGACATTGTCAGATGGCGGTTACAATACCACAATCACATCATTAGATAAGTATCATCTGTAATGGAATGATAGATAGGACAGACTTACTCACTATTGACATGTAGTGATTTTGTGACTAATTGGGGTTGGTGGGTACTAAATGTCAAGGATATCGCTGTTCTCATCTTTGCTGCTGATGCCACATTGGACTTCATTTTGGGTGGTAGTGAGGGTCTGGTATTTTTTGCATTTTCACAAACACTAACAGATTATTTTCCATCTTTTCTTCAGGACAGTGTTCCCAGCCAAGGTGAAGGAAAACGCCTTTATGATGCTGGTCTGGGAGATAAAAAGATACATTTTTGTAAGGACAGTGACCCAGCATATTTCAGAACTAAACTTGAAGAAAGCTTTCCCAGATTAAAATCTGGAGGGGGATTTAAATTGCTGAGGGCAGGCATTAGCAGCCATGTGTTCTTAGAAAGGATTTGGATGCCGCATGGTGGATACACTAGCGCTTGCCTGGCTGATGAAAGCAACTTGGGGCAAGCCATGTGCTATATACACCCATTTAAAGAGACCTTGATTTATCAGCATTGACAGATTGCCAGGAAGCACAGGTTTGTTGTTTATATTTAAAAATGCATAACACTGTGCAGTGCATTATCATCACTCTCAAATTTCCTTCATATAATTTTAACCACCTCCCCTGCATAACTGTGGCAAGGTAGTCACCTCCAGTGGCAATAGCATTGTCAACAGTATTAAAGTTTTGTGTCATAGTTTTTAAATTATGTTATCAACATCATTTACTGTATTCTGACGAAACTTTGATATAATATTTCTTTCAGTTCCAAAACTTGTACACTGATATGCTTAAGCAGATATGTATTTGTATCATTATGAATAGTGTTTAATTTTTGAAAGATGTGTACCTTTTACATCATTAGTTGTATTATACTGCAACTTTGTGACACTGTTACTGTAAATACAAATTTCATCATGTATCATCAATCATTGAAAACAATAATACTAGAAATAGCTCATATTTATTAATTTCTTAAATTGGGGAGGAGGGTTCATAAATCATGTGATGAAATCAGCATTGTTTAGTCAAATATGTGCATGTAAGTTTGTCATGTGTATTTTGTGCATTTACTGTGAATCCTCTTCTTTCATGCTGTTGAAATAAGTTTTGATTGTACAAAAACACCTTGACACATTCACAGATTTGAGTACTCACAAAAGTGTCAATTATTTGAAAACCACACAAATTAATATCTATAAAAGTGAATTTATGGCAATTGTTCTTTAACTTTCTTATTTTTCATTTGCAGATAGAGGCACAGAAAGAAGAATGTTTGACATGTGGGCAGATGATTGTTGTTGGAATACTCGGAGAACATGTATCGTCCTGCAGGAAAGGTTCTCATGTAAGTGTGCTTTTGCTTTTCAGTAATCAAACTACTTCATATATACCCGAGGCTCCAAGTAGCTGAGTGTTCTAAAGCACTCACTCTTTCCGATCACTGTCATCTCATCTCTGTCTGCATGGGTTCAGGTCTTGTGCTCGGCCAAAGTTGGTGCATGAGAAAGCTTGCCAGTAGCTTATCGTGGGTTGGTGGTTCTTTCTGGGATTTTCCCAGGTTCTTCCTCCACCATTTATACTGGCTGCCATGTATAGCCTATCATGTTCTGAAAAATGGTGTTAAACCCAATAACAACATTATATACACCCATGTTTTTTGTTTTTTTCCCCTAAAGATAGAGGTATCATGTATATACCCATAGTGCCAATACCCGAGCTCTAGACGTTTTGAAATTTAATGAATTACCATGAAATATCCACTAGCACTGTACACATTTTTAAAAAATACTTGCTATATACTGCAAAATCCTGTGGCATACATTTCTTATTGTCATCACACCATTTTGAAAGGCAATCATTTTATTAAAAACTTCCGTAATGTATATGAGCATAAATAAGTACATACTGAACTAAAAATCTAGTTCCTCTATAAAGTTTTATGTAAAATCAAATTAAAAGTCACTGCATCAGTGTTAATCCTCAGATAATAAAATTGTGGATGGCTTATACTTGGGGAGAGAAAGTCATCAGTGGTGAAATGTTAAAGTCACCACCACTGAAAGAAAAAAATATGTTTCTGCATAATAATATTAGCTGAACATCATAGGACCTAGACCAGAATTTTGTGAATGGCTTGTGCTTGTGGTAAGGAACAAGTCTTACAATTTTATGGTCAAATTCAAAATGTTCCCGATCCAAACTTTTGCGGACAGTTTGCACTTAGGTTAATAAAGAAACATGTATAATTTGTGACCTGAAGGTCAGAGGTGATGGTTTTGGTAAATGTAATAGAAAAATAATGGTCTCTGTACATTGACATAAGGTTGGGGTAACTGAGACTGGTTAGTCAGTAATCTCCAGTCAGTCAACTATGTCCCACTTTTAAGTACATATATAGGGGACTACTGAACACAAAGAGGGTGTATTACATGCAATTAACTCTTGTTAACTTGTGAAATGTCAAGCAAGAGTCTTTCTTTTTATGAATTTAGGATGACTTTGAGGAGTGCCCATCACCCAGCAAGAGGAGATCGCAGACTAAAATTTGCTTTTAAAAGAATTTGTTTTTAAAGAAGTTTTAATTCACATAATGTATAAATGAAACAAAAATCAAATTTTTTTTAAAGATGTTTTAAAGGTTAGGATGTTAATATTGAGTTTTTGGATCTCATACTAAATAAAATTTTATTTTTAGCAGTTTAAGCTTGATCTTGTGGAATTTTATTTCTTACTCAATGGGATGGTTGTTTCAAAGCACTTTACTATCATCACATGATAAGAATGTAGTACACCCCTTTTTCCAATCAGTTTCCTATTCATTAAATTCAGTCCAGTGTTATTTATACCTCAACATATCCAGACAATGCTTTTGTGATCTTCATTCTAATTTAGAGTGTCCATTTCATGCATATATGGTAATCAGCTTCAACTGGCTTTGTGACATATGTGAGACAGCAATTACTCAACAGAAACCATACTGTTTACATTGATGTCTACTGTTGATGACAGACTTTCACTGCCAAACAAGCATCTTGTAATGCTTGTTTCACTGGTGTGATGTTACAGTGATGCAGAGCCAGTTGACAGACTTTCACTGCCAAATAAGCATCTTGTAATGCTTGTTTCACTAGTGTGATGTTACAGTGATGCAAAGCCAGTTTCTCCTGGACTAGAAAGCACATGCTATCTCTCTGACATTTTGTTGCACAGGATTAGTGATTGGTCAAGATATAACATCCCTAGACATCATTGTTCTGATCAATATTTTTATCGAATCCACATAACGGAGATAACATTAATACCATCCATAAACATATGGTTGACACACTATTAATTCAAATTGAACTGAATGTGTTAAACTTTATACTAGTCCAACCTAAATTTAACTGGAAATTCTACATGGCTGTATTTTCTGGAACATATTTATATTGCACTTGAATGATTTTTAGTAGACTTCATACGTGTGAAATATTGGCAAAATATATAAACCTGAATATAAGGATGGTAATGTTGCCTTATATTTCCGTATTCAGTTAAGTGGTATTTCGTTGTTTTGGCATTGATTCATTTTTGTCTCATTTCAATTTGAACTTTTCTTTCATTGTTCATTTACAGCATGACACAGTAAATACAATCAATTTTCAGTGTCCATCATTTCATTATATTCTTGGAATCAATTTATAAATTCTTTCACAACCAGGCAACCTAGCTGTGGTTTACCAGAATTTAGAAGATATGAAAAATCTTATGAGAAAGCAACCATCATACAGTAAGGAAAATTGTGTTGGCAGAAATAGGTTTATGCAGGCTGTAATGTATTTATATTGACTCCTATTGTTCCTTTCATGTTCTGTAACATTTGTATGTTAGGTTTACCATCATCAACTCTGAAAAGATAAATCCATGATATATTTCCTATACTTTTTATTCCATTTCAGTGCAAGTCCATGCAAGTCTCAATCGAAGGAAACGGGCATATGTCCTCTGTGCCAGCTGGTATTTGAAGTCAGTGAGTTAGAACACCATGGAGACATCACAGAGATTAGTAATAACCAGAACAAGAATGCAGCTTGTGTATATATATATATATATATATATATATATATATATATATATATATATATATATATATATATATATATATATATATATATTTCATGGGAATCCCAAATGACTGTGTAGGTAGATGAGAATTAATTACAAGGTCATCATGCAAGTGTGTCTGCTACACACAAGTGCATATAACACTGATTAAGTAGCATCATTTTTCTGGTGATGTGTGCTTAGTCGTGATGGAATATGGGCTAGTGTGTACAGGCAAGGCGATGGGTGCCATTTACCCACGAACCTGGGTTCGAATCTCCGTAGAGTATGAATTAAAATTTTTTAACCTGTATGATAGTATTATTTGTATTATATATAATTCTCTTCTTACATGATGGCCTAGTCAGTGCAAGATACATGAGTCAAGTGGAATATCTTTTAACATCAGTAGGGCATATTCCATCTGCTTTATTGGTCATAGGTCACGAGAGGTTTTGGGATTTATTGAATGATCTGCTATCCATCGTCATTCCATTTGGTAGCACAAGTTTATTAGCACTACTTAGAGAATTGCTGTGAAATTAAACATGCATATCCATCCCATGGTCTTCTTAGTCCTAAATGAAAATGTTGCCACATGGACATCCAGTATGGCTGCCACATTGGCCATCTTGAAAATCATGTTACCATTACTCCTGAGAGGTTGGTCATGTCAACATGGAGTTTTTACTAAAAGACTTATGATGATGTCTGGTTTGTGCAAAATGAAAATGTGCCTGATCTGATGCCCAGTTAAAAATGGTATCTCTGCTATTGGACGAAAAGTCAATAGTTACAAGGGGTTTTCACTGCTTATGATGTCTAGTTGCCCGTAAGTGAAAATAGTGCCAATCTGATATCCAACATGGCTGCACAGAGACCAGCTTGAAAATCATTGCTACTCACACCAAATCAGTGGTCATATCAACATAGGGTTTTCACTTCAAGACTTCCTATGATTTCAAGTTAATCTTAGACGAAACTGGTACCAGTCTGATATCAAGTAAGGCCAGCTCGGAAATCTTGTTATTGCTACTCTTAAATGAGAAGTCATTTTGACATAGGGTTTTCTTTTGAAAGTTCTTCTGGTGTCTAGTTGGTCCAAAATGAAAATGATGTAAATAGACCCACCCACCCCTTGAAAATATTGTCTTCTCCACTACTCCCAAATGGATGACAATATCAACATGGGGTTTTCTCCAATAGACCACTTATGATACCTTGATGGTTCTAAGTCAAAATAGTAAGAATCATTCATTGAGTATAGATGCCATGATGTCTGTTTTGAAACTCTTGATGTGAATGGATGGCCATATTGACGTGGTTTTCACAAAAGACTTATAATGATGTCAGCATGGATTTAAATGAAAATGGCACCAATCTGACATCCAAAATATCCACCACAGCAGCTAATTGGAAAATCTTGTTATCACTGAAGAATATCAGAGATTGTCACAACACTCGGTAGTTAAAAAGAAGAAATGGTCGTATCTTGCATTCCCTGGCAATCATTTTTTTCCATTAGAGCATCATTCACCCAAAAGGACTCTTATTATAGTGTTAAAATGTTTTACTGACCAATTACTTCATTTTGCAGGTGTTGCCATTAAACTTGAACCAAGTATAAATCATTACTAGATGTATACCATAGCCAGATATCAAACTCAAATGGTGCAGCCATAGCAAGGGACAATTAAACCAAGTGCATGACATATATCCTTGTCTGTGCTTCAACTCAAGAACCATTGAATAAAACTTAATTGTAGTATAGCACATGACAAGAATATGTATCACATGTAACAGGCAGTTTTTTGTGTTATTGTCAAGGTCACTGAAATGGACATTTAAATGAGTGACATATATTGATTCCCAATCTGTCAACTTTTTAGCCTTTAAGATCTTGCAATAAAACTTTACCTAGAAAATTTCTTATGTACCACAGCCACACATTCTCAACTTTGAGGTCAGTTATATTAATTATACCTCGAATGTATGCAAATAGATGCCATTTTTGACTGACACCAGGTCATTATTTCAACCACTATTTAGTACCAAAATAGTTTATGGTTTACTGTATTTTCATACATTTATGTCTGACTGTTAACTCAATTTTTTATTTAATTTCACTTAAATCAGTTATTTCCATGTGTTGCCAACAAGTGTCCAGTTGCTTTGTCGATATTCCTCTTACTGAATGGACCAGTAAAATACGTTATATGAATTTCAAGCATGTCCTGCTTTTCACAGTTTATCTGTATGATTCTGATATTGTTCATGAAATTCTAACAATACAAAATTATATATATCATGGCATACACACAATCATTTTATAATTCTGTATGCCTTTAGTTTTGCCTTCTGATCGATGTATTGATTGTATTTTTTAATAAGACCTGTAGGGAAGAGTATTTTGATGACCTTGAGCTAGAATTTAGAATGTTGCAAAGATCTCCACATCATGCTAGACTGAAGTTAAAAAAAAATCAGATTTGAAGATCTATTTGTCTTTTTTTTCAATAAATAATACACAAAAGCATCAACTTCCCTGCTTAATATATGTCATTGTAAAGTGGATCTGTTATAATACCCAGTTGGTAAGAGAGAGGAACAGTTTTTTATTATTTATGGAGTACAATTAAGTGCTATTTATAGATAATACATAGAATAGAAATAGTATTGTTCACTTTTTCTGTACTATGGTAAGCAGATGATCTTTACAAGGGTGTGAGACCTATAAATGGAGCCCAAAAGGAGACAATATTATTTTACAGTAGTGTTTTTTCAAGAACTTTGATGAAAATGCACATTTTGTTTATACGCTCAAGATTTTGTTAGACAAGATTTTTATGGGTGGGTGGTACAGTCTAGATTAGACAGGCCACATGCATTGAGCTATGCAATTTTTGTTAGGTCTGATTCATTAGAAATATCAGAGCATTCATATTAACTTTGCTTTATATTAATAGGACACTTTTCACACTCCTTGCATAAATAATGGAGAGCAGCATTTGTTGTTTCGATTTTTCTCAGTTACATATTCTTGTAAGATTTATTTAATAGTGTATCAGTTTCATAAATTAGTATGTACCGTCAAGTACACAGCTTTCCTTTGGATGAAGTTCGCCATAACCTATACTTAAAGAACTTGTGACTTTGATGATTTACAGTGAACTTTTTTTCATTCTTATTAAGTTGGTCATCCTTTATTCCAGAGCATAAATCTTACCTGAATGTTTTGATTGTTCTATGTTGCAGAACACTGAAGGAAGCATTAGAAAATGTACAGCTGGATGATGATGATGATGATGATGATGTTTGGAATATTTCCATCATTAGACGTTTCTTTCTGTCCACATCCACTCAACAGATCAAACAAGCAGATGAGACTGAGTGGAGAAAACAATTAAAGGTTAACTTCATCGGAGAAGAGGGTGTAGATGCATATACTCACAGTTTTTGGTAAGTTAAATCTGTCTATCAATTTGATGCAATTAGGGCTTGGTATAAGGTCATTTAAGTTTGCCTTTCTAAGTAGTAAGCTGACACCATGCAGCCATTACCAACTTTTCAACAGTCAGCGAGTTCTGACCTCATATCCCAACATAAATGTCAGAATATCTCATATCCCAACATAAATGTCAGAATATCTCATATCCCAACATAAATGTCAGAATATCTCATATCCCAACATAAATGTCAGAATATCTCAAATGGGCTAGCAAAGGTAAGAGGAAACTCAGACTAGAAGACTGTAAATCAGACTTATGAACCTGTAAAACAGCTAATGTGGCACCTTGGTCATTAAGAACCATATTATTATTAACCATTCCATCTTTAAAGAATTAGCATCATGGAGACACAATATGTTCAAATGTTCATATTTGCTGTGAAAATCCACACAATGACAATGCTGCTAGACTGAGAGATACAATATGTCCTGCCTGATTCAAGATGTTACGATGTGTAATGACCAGAATGAATGATGTGTCTTTTTCTCATAAAAGTATTTGTTTATGCCTTTTTAAACAGTCAATTACTGGCGAACCAGTCATTGTTTTTCTTGCAAACATGTTCTTGTCATGAATCTTTTCAAGTAATGTTTGTGTTTCTCAAACATAAGATTTGTATTTCAGAATTATGAATGATTGTGGTATTTAATCTAGTTGTTTGATATTGTTTAGTCGGAAGGACTAGTTAAGATTCAGCTGGACTGTAAATTTCTCAATTAACTAGTCATTCTAGCTACAAGGATTTTTTTTAATGAATTCTAGGCCAGAATGTTTATGATATCTCTAGCGTTTTCTTAAATTTCGTGGAGAGGATACAATATACATGCCTGTCTTTCCATCAAAATTTCTCTTCCACTTTATAATTTAATTTTCAAGATTGATTGATATCACTTGATCTGTGGACATGATCACTAGGCATGTCATGTACTTCACCGGTGGCACAATCTTCATGGTCAGTGCTTAAAATTTTACAATTTCATCATACTTTCCCTGCCAATAAGCTGTTTGAGATTATGGAGTCAAACTTGGTATACCTGTATAAAATCATTAGAGGGTGTCATACCACACTGGATGTTCTGCCTATAAGGCCAAAGTAATGGCTTAGTCATGGTTAAAAATTGTAACTTCTCCATTGTCCATCACCTTTAGTTCTAAAACATTAAATCTTTTCAAGATTAAGGGATGAAACTTTTTGTATTCTAAGGAAATAAAATGCTTGTTCAATTTTAACTAAACTGTTGGTTTCACTTTCTTTCAGATCTTTTAAGATCTCAATTATACCAGTTGTTGACCGCTCTGGTGGCCTAGTGGTTAGAGTGTCCGCCTCAGATGCGGGAGGTCATGGGTTTGATCCCCGGCCAAGTCATACCAAAGACTTACAAAAATGGTACTAACAGCTGCCTTGTTTGGCGCTCAACATTAAGAGGTTAGTGTTAGGACTGGTTGGCCTGGTGTCAGGATAATGTGACTGGGTGGGATATCATGCTACATGTCTGTGGCATGATGCCCCAGTGCTAGACATCACTATAAACTGCCACACTGCAGACACTAGCGATATGACTGAAAAATTGTTAAAGCTATGTTAAAAATCCAAACCACACACACACACATACCAGTTGTTAATTTTTGTTTTCAAAGCTTGTATTCTCATTATTATTTCTATATCCAACTCAAACTGAGTTTGAAGAAGTTAGATAGGTTGGTAAAACTTTTGAGTCTGCAAATAATTGCGACCAGATAATGCAAAATAACCAAATTCCATGACTTTCCAAAACTCTGAATGACTTGTAAAAATTTCAAAACTTTTCAAGGCCCCTTAAATGTTTTTCTGTAATTTACAAACTTTTCCAGGATTTCCATGACTGCAGGAATCCTAGTATAAGGACCATAATACTTAGCCTGAAGATGATACTGAGGTATGGGCATGACAGCCAGAACTTTACCACTAGGCTTAAGTTCCCTGTGCAATTTTGTCACACCTAAATTTCATTTTTGATTGAGTAAAGTGAAAATTAGTTCTTGCTACTTGACAAGTGTTTAATAACTTAAATTTGAAATAAGAAAGATAGTCAAGAAGATTAATCTTGGAATCTTCATTTGAAAGAAGTTTCTATTTTAATAACTGGTCCACAGACAGTATGTCCAAAAACCAGTTCAAAAGATCTAAAACCCAATGATTCTTAAACTGAATACCTAGCAACAAATAACAGAAAATGAACACCATCATCCCAATCCCTTCATTTATCAAAGTAAGATGAGTGAGTACTGTTCTTCAAAATTTGATGAAATCTTTCTGTATCCCTTTCACTTTCTGGGTGATAGGCAGAAAAATTAAACTGTTGGATGTCTAATTCAAACATAAGTTGTCAGAAATATCCAAACATAAAATCTGACCCTTGATCAGACCGGACGCAAACAAATGTTAAAAAGCATTACCAAAACTTTTAGAACAGTTCTTGCTTTAACATTCTTTAAAAGAATAGCCTAAGGAAATCTTGTGGACACACACATTATGGTGAACAAGTATTGGTTGCTTGACTTGATAACAGGTAAGAAACTGACAGTTTACCATTTTTTTGCTAAATGGATTGTCAAATGGTCAAATGCAGGAAGAGGTTGCAGATGTGCCTTAGGTATCTTCTGATTGGGGTTTCCTACCATTTGACAAGTGTGATAAGATCTACGGCATTTATAAACATCACTTTCAATTTTCAGCCAATAAAAATGGTTCAGGTTCTTGTGACAAGTCATATTGACAACTAAATGACCAGCTTAAGGAGTTTCATGGGCTAGACTATGAATTTCATGTCTATACAACTTTGGAACAACAATTTGATTGCTCACTGACCACTCAACACCAGCAGATACCTCTCCAATTTCTCATAATGACCCCATTTTTCACAAATTAATGAACTGGTACTTGTGTGGCTTAAATTTCTGAAACGCAGTCTTGTGTCTTATCTGATGAATAGTACATGGGGCCTATAACTTAGATTAAATGTCTTGCATGCTTATAAAGTAGCTGTTACTTTCTGCTAAGACATCTTACAACTGTAGTCAGAAATTGGCTATTGGTTTTATTATTCTGTGAAAAAACTAATTTGCTTATGACTCTACATCTTCTGAGCGATTATGTCTTTTAAATTACGGAATTACTTTATTCACTGTTCCAAGGCAGATATATGGATGCATATGATTTTTAAATGATACAAAATATAGTTTCCAGTTTGAAATCTGAGGAAAAAAGCATCTGATAATTGTTTGGAAGTGTTCTTTATGTTTAGATATAGAAAATAGATCTTATATTCTTAGAATTTATTTTCTTATATAATGAGGCTATTGCAACTTTGTATCACTGATTATATAAACACTGTAGATAGATCGCAAGGGAAGTTTACACATACTGTAATGACGCACCATATTTTTGTAAGTTACTTGGTGCAAGTTCAGTTTCTAGATTTTTATCCAGCCCAAATTCTTTTTCTCTCTCACTCCAAATTCCAGCACATTATGTCCCTTATGCATGAGGGGAGGGGGAAACAGAAAATGAAAGGACTGCGATGAAATTGTGTACCATGTTGAAGTCATTTAGAAAATGGGGATTTGTATTACATTTTATCATTATTTTCATACGTCATTAATGATTAATGAGTGGAAATTCATCATTGATCTATTGGAATAGAACCGACAGCGAACAGTTCCAAGAATATACATATATATATATATATATATATATATATATATATATATATATATATATATATATTT